>JANVCJ010076178.1:0-13073 GCA_026413505.1 Epizoanthus ramosus
CAAATACGAGTGGTATTTTTCATTAATTCTTCGAGAAAAACGGTGGTGTTTCTTGTTAATAGTACATCTACAAAAAACACAATTCGTTTGGTGATCGTAAGAGATTTTTTCGTGGAGCAGAGTTCCCGGATGACTGTGCTAATTAGTGTTTTAATAGCACATGTTCTATTAAGGATTAATTGCACAGTAAACAACCAATCAGAAGCCAGTATTTATTGTAGATGTGCTATTGGACACAAAGTGCACTAACAAGATTTGAAAAATATACAAAAATGAATATGAAAAAGTTGTTTGTGTAATTTCCTTATTTGGGCATTACACCCAGCATAATGGATTTTTAGATCTTCCTTCTTCCATTTCTGCTGGTTTGGAGTTTTGGGCTTTCAATACTGCTTTTCATGGTCACATGACCTGTTTCAACCAAGGGGAAGTCTGTTCGATAGGCATTGTTCGCAACAGCCAATCAAGTAACGTTTAGCTCCCGATCAAATTTCAAATTTAAATTTTAAATCGAACAGACTTCCCCTTGCGATCCCTGGGAAGTAAGCGTGCGAGGACTGTGTCCCTCTGGGTTGATCTAGTATTTGTCACGTTTGCGCGGTTGCCCAGCCAGATTCTAACGGTTTAGTCCTAGGCAAGCCCGTGGACGAGTGGTCAGAAAGCTGGTGGCTCTTCGGTGAGGTCGGGAAAATGGGTTCTTTGGAACACTTAAAAAAAAGTCTACCGACTCCAAATGGCTACGGATAGTTAGAATATGTGACTGTTGATGTTCTGGAGTGATTTACTCATTTAGTGGTGATGCGATGACAAGAAGGGAATTCCTGTCTTCACTTCTTATATACTGGGGGGGGCACTCAAAACTTAAAATTCGCCCAAATTGCCTTCAATGGTCCCCCGGAACTACTTACAAAACACTGTGGAACAGTAACTGACGTAAGTCATCTTTATTTGTGCAATTTCACGAAACCGATATTTTTCCCATACAAAGTCTTAAATTCATAGTCTATATACAACTTCAACGCAAATTACTATCTATAAACTTGGACTGCCTGTGAAAAGAATAGATATGAACTGTCTTCTTCCGATCCAGGTCAATTGGTTCTGTTTTTTTTGGTGCCGTGACGTGGCCATCTGAACACCGCTGGCGCAAAAACACCATCTGGCTCAATGTGCCGCTGGCGCAAAACACCGTGTCTCAATGTGTTAACATTGTCTGTCTACCACTCCAAAACTCCAGAAATCTCGAATTCTCGAATAAGTACGTGATTAATAATGCCTCGCTTACGCTCGGCAATTATAATATTTTCGCATTGCATGACACAAATTGTTTTACTTTTGATATATCGATAGGTATGATTTGTTTTTTGTTAATTTGGAAACCAGTCACAATTTTGGAACTTTCAATCAGTGAAACAGTCACAGTAGTGAAACAGCGTTTCGTAGCATTGAAGACCCACTACACGCTCACTACTAACGCGCTCGAAAATTTGGAAAGGAGCCAGATTTACTTCTAGCTTGGTCTGCTCCTGACGTCTGTAACCGCATTATATAGTATCAACCTTGGCCTTATGGCAGGAAATGCTCACTAAAATAATGCTATAAGCTATGAACACTTTGTCGATAAAATGCGAAGCCGAAAGAAATAATATAAGCAGCAGACCAGCTGTGTCAGTTGATCAGCTATGTAAAATAAGTAAAATAGTTATCAAAATCTGTTTAACTCTTGGATTCCTTTTGTCATACCGAGTATCTGGTGACGTCATCTTCAGCTGGTTTGTTCAGGCTTTTTACCATTAATTTTACAATTAACAGATAACTGCTATGTATATTAGGGAAATAAAAATACATTACTTAGAATTTCAGAATAACAAGTTACAATAGAAAATGACCATTTTGGTCGAACAATTTCTTTTTTTTAAAATTTATTTGACTTTGAAATGTTTGGAAAATTGAAAAAACCTTACATCAAAATATGTTTGATAAAATTTGTTTTGAGAAAAAAATTATAGAAGAAAGAAAACAGAAAACTACGACATGCACCCGGAGTTAAATAAGTTTAGTACTAAACGCAGCTAATAGACTTTCTATTAACTGACACTAAGTCTAGCTCTGTGACTCGAGATATTTGTGAGAGGAAATATTTATATAAACATTAAACTGTACCTACCCCCGCTGGCCTTGTTTGCGAATTTACTTTTGCTTGTCCTAACTTGGCACTGAGTTCCGTACGATGCGAGGATTACCACTGCTCTGAGGTTTTCATCTCGGTTCTCTCTCTCTCACCGCCCCATTTAAATTTGCTTTTGAAACAATGAATTTCGGTTATGAATGCTATTTTTGGCATGTTTATTGTGTCGGTATTTTTGGCATGTTTATTGTGTCGGTTATCCGGTTCACACTCCTCCACACGCGTTATCATCGGGTAACACCATTCGTCCATTGCCATTGGGCGATAGAAACGTTTCTAATATTTGTTATTGACAGAAAAATATGAAAGCTAAATCTTGAATTATTGTTCACTTAGCGAATATAATTGATCCTTTAAATTTTTCTCGCGAAAATAGGTTCCCTGACTTAGAAGATTTTAATATAGGAAACAGTAGCTTCCTGGCTCTTATTCGACGTCAGAGGAACAGGATTTGCCACGTTCAAATACTAGAGAAAGTAGCACTCAGTCCGGACAATTCACTTTAAAAAAAGCCTAGCAAACCACCCCCGAGCATCCGAATCTTTTGGACAACCAATCCGAGAGACGTTACTTGAAATCACGTGATATGCTTGTTCTTAAACTTGTTTGCAAAAGATATTTGCTCGAGCATTGTAAAAATGTACTGAGAAAGCCAACTTTATACACTCCCTGAGAACACGAATGTATGAATCGGCTCTGGTCGTCACGTTTTCGGTTATCCTCGGAAACCCGGCCAGGGGCGCGTCAGTCCGTTGGTCGCGCCCTTTCCGTGGATACTTGTGCTACCTTTACTTCCTACTACAGTTTTATTTGCGTCGGTGACCCATAACGGCCCAACAGTTTTAGCGTCACGTGTCCAAGGACGGTACACGAAAGAAGATCAACCAAATCCAACACTGAGTCTCGCCAAGCGTTGAAACCGGGGACCTCCTGATTAACAGTGAAAGATCTTAACTGACTGATTCATTGATATCCTTTATTAGCTGAAATAAACTTCGTAGCAAATTGGTAATGTATTGATTCTTATGTCAACCTTCCTAACAACTTGTGTTATTACAAGCCGTTTCATTCGATTTTACACGTTGCAACTCTCGACCAAAATGATACTCTAACGGTTTGATCGCTTGAAATGTCAATAAGCTGCTGCGGTCCTATACGGCGTCTCCGCCTTACAAAGGTTGTGGTATGAAGAAAGGTATAGTTAGAGTGTATACACAAACACATAATGTCAATAAGCTGCTGCGGTCCTATACGGCGTCTCCGCCTTACAAAGGTTGTGGTATGAAGTAAGGTATAGCTAGAGTGTATACACAAACACATAATTTTGTTCAATTATTGGGGCCGGAGGTGGGGATTGGAGGTGATAAGTCTGAAAAACTGTCTTTTTTAACTGCATGCAGGTACTTGAAAACTGGAAAAAGCATCAAGCACGGCACATTTCAATAATTCTGAACTCTTTCGTCCAATTTCTATTCTCAAAACAGGAAATGGTATCTTAGATATTCAAATGGCTCAAAATATTTCTGGAGGGGGACGGAGGCCGGGGGAGGGTATTCATCTCCAGTACATTATTATCATCCGACATGTACTACCTTTAATACCTTAGTACAAGTAAATTGTAGCAGAAAACACAAGGGTTGGTGCGGGTTACCTCAAGGATTGTGTGAAGTGGCCCCTGAGATTGTCTATCTTCACAAAGAAGGTATTCAAGAAACATGTGAAACTGATTTAAATGTCATTATCCTATCCGATACCCCCCCCCCCCCAACATATATCTTAATGTTGTCTTCCAGGTGTAGGGCCTCTCAGTGAGGTCAAGGTCCACATTTCGCTATATATGGACGACACAGCTGTATACAGTATAGATCGGTTACTGAACAAGCAACTTGTGAGACCGAGAAATGCGAAGAAACACCTTAAACCCCAACCCCTACTGTTAGAAACACTCAAATAGATAGAGAGGAAAACTGCTGACACGCCTACGTGGGTTTGAAAGAAACCGCGTGTGTTGAAAGGAAGTAGTTCACGAGTAACTGAAACCGTGAAATCCACTCGAGAAAACAAAATTAACCAGCAGACCCTAGAAAAGGTTGCAGAATCAACGCAAAAAAAAAGAAAGCCCGCGTATATAATCACTAGTCCCAATAGAAAAATAAAATCAAGCAGTAAAAAAATAATTATTAAATCAAATTCATTGTATAATCATAACTGTTATTCTTTACTTAGAGTTTCATTGGCCCACAACCTTGATCAAATAAACAGTATATATGAATTCACTATGCATATTTATATGTGTCATTGTATGTTCAATGCGACTAAGATGGATCATGGCCGTGATATAAATGTCGAACAAGTGAACATAGCATTTCGCTTGCTAATATGTCTGTAAGTTCTGCTTCCGATCTGTAGGAAATGCGATAACCTAACAGCTAATATGTTATCTTTTAAATTGGCAGGAAAGATGGTCAAGATTGTTGTTTTGATAAGTACCGTGGCTGTCTGCCTGAATCAGTTGATCATTGCACAAGCATATCCACCGCATAGTAACACTCTATTGAAGCGACAGAACAAAGACTGCCCACCTGGTGTTTGGAGCTGCAAGCTGCAAAAACAAAAGCAGTTCCGTTTCGATGACGTCCCCACTAGACCCGATTTTGTCCAATGGCAGAAACGACAGAACAAAGACTGCCCACCTGGTGTTTGGAGCTGCAAGCTGCAAAAACAAAAGCCCTTCCGTTTTGATGACGTCCCCAGTAGACCCCATTTCGTCCAATGGCAGAAACGACAGAACAAAGACTGCCCACCTGGTGTATGGAGCTGCAAGTTGCGAAAGTTGTTACGTTCTAATGACGAGCCCTCCAGAGCCGATTTCGTCCAATGGCAGAAAAAACAACCTGAGAACAAAAACTGCCGATACGATATAGGGAGCTGCCAACTCCGCAAACAATTCCATTTTGACGCCGTACACACCGAAGTGCATTCTATCCAGAGGAAGAAGCGACAGAATAAGCCGGATTGCCGGCCCGAAATGTGGAGCTGTAAGTTGAGAGAAGTGTCCCGTTCAGATGACCATAGACTGCAGACCGGATATTTGGAGCGTCCAGTTGCATGACCTGCGCGCGGCACAGATCAGACGACTAAAGATAGGGGATTGCTGCCACTCAAGTAATGAAACAGTTAAACAGTAAAAATTTACCGATTAGCGTATAGAACTGAAATTTATAATGAGTAACGGGGAGTAAGAAAGCTAGCAACACAAGACTCTGATGATAAATTGATAAAGAACAAGCAAGAAAACCCGGATTAAACCGGTCGTGAAAATATTGGATGCATTCTTATCTTTTTCAGCTCTTACCAAATAAAGTTTTTAAGTCTTAGAATAACGCATTTTACTTTGTTGCCGTAGGAACGCGACAACTTCAAAGGAGCCGAAGTGCACTTCCAAGTGTGGTTTGTATCCTACTTGAAGTAGGTCTCAAGTGCACTTGGCTTTCAAGTGCACTTGCGTAGTACTTGAAAGCTAGTGTGAACCCACCTATTGAAAATAAAACTAACATCTGTATAAACCGATCTATACAATACTGTAACAAGCTAATATGTTTTAAAAACCTGTTATTTCTTAATGACAGACCAATCAACAGCGAGGGAGAGGACTGAGGAGGCAAGAGTAGGATTTCCTTGCACTTTCTATCGTGCAATCTTTGGCTACAATTTTTACCGCTCTTCTGTCCGGCTCTATCTTTTTTATTAATAAATCTGTGTGGCATAAATAATTTTGTGTTTTTTCTGATCCATCCTTATTCGATACATTTCAGAGCAAATGGTTGTTACTCTTCGTAACATTTATCTGCGGCCAATTTAATGTCCGAGTTATGAACTTATGATGGCACCCGGCACCCACTCTGTTTCCACAGCAACCATATTTTGAGGAGCAGCTTTTCAGAATAAAATTACGTTTTGAAACTACATTACTTTTTTACTTAACCAACCTACCAAACATTTGAACTATATTAATTGCCAATTGCGGTATTGCTAACCGATAGACCAATAGAGCCCAGTCCAGGTGACAGGGTCGGAAAAGTCTTTGTTTACCTTGTAATAATAATAATAATAATAATAATAATAATAATATAATAATAATAATAAAAATAATCCATATTAAAGACAATAACTACAGGAACGTTATACAGATACCCGTATATAGCCAAACTGAATAGGTTGCCGACTCAACTTATCAGTTGAATTTCTATTCCGAACTCGAATAGTGTGCCGCTTATCAACAGCAGCGGAAGTTGCTGAAACATTGCTCAGGAAATCAGTTATGTAAACGCGACACGACACGCCAAATCAGTCCATGAGGAAGTAAACCCAATCACGGGTTAAACGTTTCCGACTTATTTAAAATCAACTGCACGGGCCCACACGTACATGGGGAATATCGAAATGAGTCTTATAAGTTCTAGCATTCTAGCAGCTTGTAATGTACACCAGATATGTAATAGCACTATAGCCCTGGCTCGTCAGAACTTTTAACGGTTTCTAGCGCCGCCGTAGAAACGTTTTGTACCAAACCAAACTTGTTTTAGTGTAGCCCAAATAAAGTCTTTCAGTTGCTAGAGTTTTTGCACGAAATCGAGTGGGCGTTATCAGTTTACAGCGACTGCCTCTTAAATGTCCTTGATTGCAGTGTGTTCAACTAAACATGTCTTATTTGCCGCCGTGCAAGGAAAGGCGCCGAGAGCGTCCATCAAAATTGACCAATCAAAAACGAACAGAGTGAATTGAAGGAATGGAAGACTTCGGACACGCCAGCGGCAGCGCTGACATATTGATACTTACAGAGCCCTTGAGCGCGTTATAATTTAGCGCAAAGCATCGTTTAGTATCGCAGGCTCAAAATTATCAAATAGTAGAGCCGGCCGACCTTGGCTCAGATTGCTCGTATTTCTATTACATTACGCGATTAGATTTACAGAAACCAAATATTGAACATTTTGAATAGCAGTTGTTAAAAGAAAAAGTAAAAGGTATTTTTTATTAGTTCACAGATCAGTCTTTTGCTAAACCCAATGTACTGTAGAGCTTTTCAGAGCAGTTAGCAAATGGCCGCCCAGTATATATTAATTACTAGAGATGAATTACTTGACTGAAACAGTTAATTCGTCTCGATATAAAATCGGTGTTTAGAGCGAAAATTTGTCTTCGCTTGATTCGTTTATCAGAGCGTCTTGAAACGGATAACTCGCCTTCTAATTGTATCTTTAAACGGATGAGAAGACGGCTTTCGCCGACGTTATGAAATTGAGTAAGACTGGTGTCTATATGATCGCTAGTTATCACGGCGTAGCTCGCGACATTTCTCCGACTAGTATTCCTAGTTAGGGTTACATTTGGCGTATTTGTAGGCCAGAACACAGAAACCAATCGTACAGCATCCTTTCTGACTTGCGTGCATTTCGAGCATCGCCTAAAATATAATCAGCAAGTTGTTAGCTGACTGAAATGGAAGGGAACAATCTGATAACTCTACTACGTTCTTGTCTTCAACTATTTGAGTATATATTCTGGTTTTGAATGAACAACTGAACAAACAAAGTTTTTTCCGACATTTTCACGCTAATTGTCATGTCGAGTAGATAATATGGGATATTTCAGTGGCGATTTTCAATAGGGAATCGTGTTTGGCAAAAACTCGACCTATATAACGAATGATATACGGGCATCCGCTAAACGTCAAAAGATGACTGATCGTTCATCGAACTGAAAACTATAACTTCATAAATATTTGTTCCTAGTCGGTATTGGGAAGGTAGTTCATATTGCCACCTGCCTGCACAGAAAGCCTAGGCAGAAGGCGTCGTCAGTTTAGCTCATACCTCGCAGCTCAACGCAGCGTGGAGAGACCACGAGGCCACTGTTGTTGTCCCTTTCTTTCTCCTCTACGGCGATGGTAGTTGACATGTTGTCATGCATTTACTGGCTTCGATGGGGGCCAACAATTTGATTTTGTGGGGGATGAAGGAAGTGGAAAGTGAAGAAAAACAAGGAATAATAACTTGCACAATAAAGTTATCAAGAAAAAGGAAGACGTAGAACATAGCGCGTTTTTATGCAAAGTAGCTGAGGAAGATATTCACAAATAATGATTTTACTGCTTAATGTATCACCTCTTCGTCGTACAAAGCCGTACATCGTCGTTTGGTTTTTATGGCTTGTTTGTACAGTAATATATGACTGTTATTGGCACTCAGTGAGCTACCATGCGAGGCTTGGCGGTTTATAAGCGTCATAATCACAAGACATCTGTATACACCCCCTTCTCTAGATAGATACTTTTAGGCATTTTAATAGTCAGGGTAAGCCCTAGTATCAGTGAATAGATATTGTTATCAATGGGAGCCCTATGAAATGCTCCTTATATATCTGGGAGTTCGGTGTATAAGGCCGGATATTTGGCTTCTTGCTAAACTTGTCAAACCGATAAACCTGTTCGACCATATGCAATCAAGACGGTTTGTGGGATATTCAAGTCAACGCCTTATTCCCTTTCTTGTCCTTTTTCCGACTCAAGAATTATTTGGTTGCAGTTGTGCGGTAGTCCTTTCAGAATCATTTAGTACACTGCTGAGTGGGCGTTTGAAATCTCAGTCTTGCCTTAGATTGTTGGCAGATACCCGAAAGATAACAAATATATAATGTATGCTTTTAACTAGACAAATCTAGGAAGTCTTTCTTTATTTTGGTAATCTAGAAGGGTTTATCGGAGTTGGACAAACACACGCCACAGAAATGAACTGTTCTAAAGAATATGAAACACTTGTAGCGATGTGTGCTTTGTAAATAAAGAACAATTACGAAACAGTGGCGGCTTGTATAGGAGAAGTTGTTCACAATATCTTTGTTCTTTCTCCTTTGGTTCACTCCAATCGAGTATTCCATAAACAAATGCAAGTGGTCAGCTCTTCACACGTACTGAATTTCGCACCTTTCTTAAATTTGTATCTACTGTTATTAAAAGTAGAACGAAACATCAAAGATTATAATTTTATAATTTTTACTATGGAGCTATCTTGCGAGTTGAACGTAAGTGCTTGTCAGTGACCAACAATTTTGGTGAAGTAATTCGTGCGAGAAGATTGTTGTTTCTATGTGGTTCTGAGGTCGAAATTTAACGTCATTTGGCTGGATATTTTTAGTTGGACATTATATCGCAGTAGGAAAATAAAAAAACTGCAAGGAACCTAACTAATTCATCGTTTTTGATATAGAAACAAAAACGGTATTTGAGGCAAAAAGAATCACTTAGAAACTCTCAGTACCTTTCAACCCTTCGTTTTTTGAAAGCCACCTGCATTGCTGTAAATCAATTTGTCAAAACCACAGACTTAATTAGGACAAGTACTGCGCGTTTGTACTGAATAAACAGACGCTTGCTGAAAGCTTGGCAATTTAAGTGTGGAGGCTCGTAATTTTAATCAAAGTTATTTCTCATACAACACCTTGCACTGATATATACGAAAGCAATTTGTTCGGTAAACACGATCGAGAAAAGAACACAGGAAAATGAAAGTTGATGTTATATATAGAACTCATTTTGAATAATATTAATAATAATAATATTAAACATGTGAGTAAGTTTTACTCAATTCTACAGTAGCCAATATGATGCTGCAAAGGAGAATCGAAAAAAGAGATTTAGAAATTGATTGTACGCACCGGTTCGCTCCTCAATAGTGCGTCACTGGCTCTGCTCACATTTTTATTAAGGAGTACTGACAACGCTTTTGTAAATATGACAAATAGTAAGTCTTTGGTTTTATATCATCTTTTTCGTTGATTGGGTAATTACTTTCCGGTTAAATCTTTTGTCGCATTGGTATTTAGAAAATGCCGTCTGTCAGTGGGCAGACCGCGAGTGACTCGTCACCTTTTAGCACCCACCAACCAAAGATATATAAACTGTCTCCATCTTCTTTGATGTGCAATCAAGAAACTAATTCCAAAGTGCTGACACAACCAAAACCTTGGACACTATCGGGTAGGGACAATCGATACCACTATCACCAAAGGTAATTAAACCTTTTACTGACTAGCTGCATCACTGAAACAGACATTCTACTTCAGCGTTTCTATGGCCATCTTTATTTTATTTTCGACTTGATGTAAGCAATTTTGGCACCTGTTTTAACTCTTTTTCTGGTTATCTGCCTGTTGCTTTTCATAGATTATTTCTTTTTTAAAAAATAGGGCTACCAACATTTTCTTATCCGTTTTCGTTTCATTGTAACTAGGTAAGATGAATAGCTATATAATATAACCTTTACTGAACAGTTACAAGTTGAGAAATCCATGCAACTGAGCAACGACAAATGCTAGTATTACTCAAGTGCCTTTTTGCCTGTTAATCGTGATAGACTTAGTCCCAAATTCGTATTGAGCAGTATCAGTATCAGTTGATAAACTATGAAAATTCCCGATAGCTGTATTAAAAATGGAGTTCAACAGAGTTTTGTAACCGATTTTCAGATATTCATGGAGTGGCTCGCCGACGAGTATACATTTATCATCTTTCAAAATCCTGAAAAGGGGTTTGGTTTTGTCCAGTCTCCAAAAACTGATGGACAGTGATACAATTGTCATCATAGCAAAATAGATCACTCTTTAATTACTGTCATTTCTCTCAAGCTGATGACCTCGGAACGAACGAATATTTAGGGAATACTAAATTTTATTACTTCTCACAATTTCCTTAAAACTAGCTTGACTGAAGAAAACTGCTTCATCATGAAACTATAATTTTTACTTTTAGTGGTTGATATATCATACGTTGTTCATTCGGAAATGTATAAACTATAAGTAGACAGCTGCAATTTCCAACCTATATCTTTATGACATATTTCTTCTAATTACCAGCCTATTCATATGCGCCACTAACCAATAGAAAGAATATATTAGAAGACAGAAAATTAAATGCTGAAACCAGATCGTATATCTTGTTATATAACTGATATTTTTTGCAACATGAATACGTAGAAATGAAAGCAGTTTATTCTATAGCACGAGTTTTCTATAGCACGTATTGTCTATTGTTTTGCGTAGGAAGTGAAAAACAAAATTTGAATTGCGACACAATGCATTATAAAGTGACTCGCAAATTAAATTTAGGTAAGAAAAACACGAAAACCATATAACAGCAAACACAGTTTAATCTTATTATGAGATTATGTATTAATTTTGTCGTTCGATATTTTAGCATCTAACTGAACTTGTTGAGAACCAAGATTTGTTAGTTACCAAGAACAGAAAATTGCTTGGAAGTAACATTTTGACCCGAGAAATGCACAATCAATCACTTCAAGACATACGTTAACTTCCGCATAGTAAATCACTGCAGGACAGCTTCCCATTAGGAAATTGTTCTGGGCCGGTTGTTGTATTCATTTAATGTCTATCATGGCTTTGTTGTAATAGAAAGACTGTTTTACGACCTTCCCGCTAAAATTAACGACGTGTAACTCACAATGGCCATTCAATACTGAAGGCAGCATAAATGAGTCGAGTTTTAAAGTGTGAGATGTCAAATATCATTGCCTCTGCACATGTTATTATTATTTATATTGCATTTTAAACATTTTTATTGCTTAGGAGTGAATTCTTGTTCATATCTAGTCTTCTCTATATTTTTTTGGGAACTGCAACCCTTTGTAAACAAGACTCATTTTTGCAACGCTACACCAACTGGCCCAGGGGCGGTACTTCATATAGTGAGCTATACGGAGGGGCTGGGCCCGAAAGGGGTGCCGGCCTTTTTGAAGCTCCAAGTACGGTCCGGGAAAGAGTAGGAAAAATGTGTATCAGTTTTAGTATATTAAAGGGCCACCGAAAATGACTGAAGGGGATAGCGACTAAATCTTAGTGTATAAAAGGGTTGCAAATCTCGCTACAAAACTTCAAAGCAAAGATTTACGCCGGAAAGATTAACGGACAATCGATTGACGCGATTCAATTTTCAATTTTTTCAGTTTTTAAAATGTCCATTATCGCGGACGTTTAATACTTTTGTCTTATTTTCAAGGTCTAGGAAAATAGTGCAGCTTTTGTCTAGGTGAAAGGGGTATCATTTCAGTCAAAATTGGTATGAATGGCCAAAGGTTTGAAACTCGGGGCGGACCTCACTCCTTATATAACTTTATTGAGTAATCCCCTTCCCATGCCTCCCTTCAAACTTCATGTATCAATAACTGTCAATTGCCTTAAAATTACGAACTGAAATCATGTATGGTGTTCACATCAAATTGTATATATATATATATCCAACTACATGTAGCTTTGCTTTGTTCAGTTCCATGTGAAACAAAGTGAGCTAGTGTGATATGCCATGAAATGGAAGTAATTTTTATTATAGCTAGTCGGTCCGATGTTGTTGTTGTTTTCCACGGAGTCTCGGATTACGTACAAAGGAAGCAATCTGGGGAGTTTCGCTTTAAATTTTAATTAAGCGGGAGTTGGGTTAAAGATTCACGGCTGATAATGCGAACTGGGAAATTGTGTTAAGAATAACAACAAGAGAGATTAAAAAAGTGAGTATATAAATTTGGAATCTTCATGCAGACTACTTAATTATTACAGCAACTGATTCCAGGATGCAGCCTATTTTAATATAATATCTAAAATCAATTCATTCCAGAAGCTACTATATAATTTTCGAAAACAAAATTCTGTATATCCAAATTTTTAAATATTAAATATTTTTTCTTTATCGGTGGATTGATTTGAATTTAGGACCAGCACTACGATTTCTTGTTTGACTTGTTTGACTTGTTTGACTTGTTTGACTTGTTTGACTTGTTTGACTTGTTTGACTTGTTTGACTTGTTTGACTTGT
>JANVCJ010076179.1:0-11833 GCA_026413505.1 Epizoanthus ramosus
AAGTATTCTCGCTCCAAAAGCCAAAAAAAACAGAAATTACAAAATTTACATTCTTTATTTCTTAGTTTCGACGTACAATAATTAAATATTTAAGAGTTTTAAAATGGATAACTTACAACTTATACAAGACAACTTACATGTTTTTAAAAAACCATTAAATTTTAGACAAAATTTGAAATATGAAAAAGAATTCATGGTTTTGCTGACATATTGAGAAGTTATGATGTCGCACCCTGATGACTTATGTACTCACCAAGATTCAAGGGCTGGGCCGGGTGTAGAGAAGTCATGACATCTCACTCTGGGACCCAAAGGGTTAATATAATAGTACTTATCAAGAGCTTTCATTTGAATGATCACACCATGCGTTGATAAGTCAGTCATCATGACATCTCGTTCAGTTTTAAACTCAAACAGTTTTAAAAAGGGTTAATAGCACTCACCAAGAGCTTCCATTTAAATTATCACACTTTGTGTTTTCCCATGCGTTGAGAAGTCGTGACATCTCACTCATTTTTAAAAGACTCCTGAGACTAAAAGGATTTAAAAAAGTATTCATCAAAAGCGTTCATTTGAATGACCTCATTTTATGTTTCAGTCCCATGTGCTGAGAACTGGTGATGCATACAAATGATCACACTTCGTGTCGTTTCCCAGGCAGTTGTATAAATACATATACACACACACACACACACACACACACACACACACACACACACACACACACACACACACACACACATAACTACATGTACATACAATTAAATAGTGCGTTGGCGGAGAGAACCCACAAATATAATTTCGATTAATGGCAGGTCTGTGGTCGAGGTCAACAAACACGTAGTACTACGTCTCCGCGCGGTTCATCAACCGTAGGCATCGTGCCTTACTGGGGTTTATATTTGTTCCTTTTAGTTTTTGTACTTACTGCTTTCCCCAACCCACCCGCCTCTTTCTTGCGTAATTTAAATACGGATTTTAAAAACTTTTCGTGAATGTGCTGACAATATTAGTGACAGTGTACATGATAACACTAATCAAAAACTTCTAACCTGATAGAATTGAATTGATCCTTGGTCTATTTCAAAATATCAAAAACTGATATCATGAAATAATTGTTGCTCGGATAAATGACGACTTTTTAAGTCAATGTAATCAAATCACAAATGTAATGTGTGTATCAATATTTAAAATAGCATGAAAATACAAGCATTATGTTTTGTGCAGGGGCTTCATCATTACATCTCCTCGAGTATATGCAGCTGGTATGCGTGAAAATCTTTCTGTTAATCTTGTCGACATTGCGAGCCCGATGAAAGTAACAGTTACCCTTAAGGCACGTCGCAAGGTCATTGCAACAGATAATGGTGTCTTTGAAGCGAACAAGCCCGGAGTTCTGGTACTTCAGGTAAAAAGCATTAGGCATATATACACATAAATATTTGGTGTCTATTTTAGGCCCCATTAACTCTAAAAGTTCATATTTCCCTTTGTATATTAGATGTTTTCAACACGAACGCTTCGTCGCTCGTAAGAATAATGGAGATTGGCCCTTGTGGAACTAATTGGGAGCCGTTCCATATTATCGTTTCCGTTGGAGAGATATTTGAATGAATCTGTGTGTACTGAGCTGTAAAGGAAATAGTGGTTTCTAGTATTATTCACAATTTCAGAATACATGACCGACTTGTATATAATATTTAATAAACAAATAGTGACCGACTTGTATATAATATTTAATAAACAAATAGTGACCGACTTGGGAACCATCCAAATAAAACGTAAATTCTCTGTACAGCTGGCATAGGACCATTCACCACAGTCGCCACAGGATGTGGTAGAGATGAAAACTGAGATCATGCTTGGAAGCTTTAGGAATTAGCAAACTGACTTTGTAATTCACTTTCAACCATATAAACTGTGTCATCCTGTCCTTTACACAAAAGTACTTTCCTCTTTAGAAGTATAACATTTTCACATGGTTGAAGGGGTCCTGTCACCACTTGATGAGGCTAAGGTGAAGTGCTGGATAGAATGGAAGCGAGTAGCATAGGAATCGTTAGCCGGCGAGGCTAACCGAGGCCGATGAGAGGCCTTTGATATGCATCCTCCCGATCCTCATGCATGCATGTGCCGCGAACGACAGGTGGTTGTCACCAAGACCTGAACTTTGGTGCGTTTGCCGTTCTGTGTCTCCCGTTTTCTGCCCGAGGAGGGGACCCCCTGAACCAATGATGAACTATAATATAGTTCATATAAAATACTAATAATGATCAGATATGTCGTGAATATATATGTACTTTATGTACGTTCCCCAAGATAATCTGCTTCGCTACAAACATTCGGGACTGTTTCGTATCCAGGCTTTGCGCGGCCTGGTGTTGTTACACGTGGGAAGGAATCACCCGCGCTCCTGGGCCGAGTACCAAAGCGATACGCTCGATGACGCTTTGGGACGAGGCAACATTTAGGAAACTTTGACAACAAAATGTCCTCAGACCGTGTGCAAACCAAATGTGGTCTCTTCAAATTGTTTTAGGATTATTATATTGGGGCCACTCTAATTGCCTGAGTTCTTTAGCGCGAGGTAATAACTGCATGTACTAACTGATAAGACAATCTAGCTCATCACTTTTTAAGGTGTTGCATTATACATATTGGTGCCTTCATGTCGCCATGGTAGCCATTTTAAAATAGTTAAAACAGGGAGTAAAACAAGGTCGGGAAGAATGTCTGACTTTCAAGCTCAACTTGATGTGGTTATTCATTCCTTGCACAGATCCCCCTAAACGTCAAACCTGTAAAAGCTCGGAAAATAAACTGCAACCTGGACGTAAAGGTGACTTCTGGTACAAAAACCAAAAGCGGTTGGCGTGACAAAAAGATCGAGTTCCGAGACAACAAAGATGTTGTCATACGGCGCAGCGAAAATTTTATTATTCAAACGGACAAGCCAATCTACAGACCCGGACAGACAGGTAAGCTATTATATGCTATTACCAATCTATCGTTTCCGTTCTTCTTTGTTCTTTACTGTGGTTTACCCCAGATCTTGTTGGTTGAAGTGATTCGAGAAAACGATTAAGACTGAGTAAAATTTGTCTTATACATAAGCCACCTGAGTTACGGATTATTGCAGTTGATTATTTGGGAAGTGAACTACCTATGAATTGTATTATGAACTTGTACATCGCCCAAGAATCTATTGCAAACGCAACAATATCCTTATTCACACACTATACACCGTGAAATTCCACAATAAACACATAGGCTGTATTTTTGAAAGCACTCAGGTTTTGTTTGCTTTGTTTGTTTGTTTGTTTTTCTGTTTGTTGTTGTTGAACTTAATTTCGGAGTTAGTTTAATTTTAGAGTGGACGTATTCTGTGTTTCATTGCTGCATGTACCATATCACAACTCTCTTTCTCTAAACAGTTGCAGCCCCCCCCCCTCCCCCCATCGTAGTAACGATAGAAACCTAGTTACCGGATGCCCTATCATCAACAAAATATACAAAACCAGTACAAATCTGGAATCAGTGACCAAAAATTTGCCTTTTTTTTATTTCTAAGACAAATCCTTATATAAATCCATATATGTTCCCGCTTTCCGTTTGGAGAATTATATTCGGGGTGGGCTTCCTTTGTCTGTTGTCGCCGTATATAATATGCCCACCCCAGCCCCCTTTGTAATTAAATTGAATTAAGGAAGTAAAGTCCAGCAACGTATAATACACAAACACGTTAGCGATACACTGACATAGAGATCAGAGGCAGCCACACTGATTCAAAACATGATGGAATTAAATTTGCTGTTTTTATTGCAGTGCGTCTGCGAGTTGTTGGAATTCGTTACGATCTGCGACCTATGAAAGGAAAGGTAACAATAGTAATATGGAGTGAGTCAGAGAACCAGTCAGAGAGAAAGAGAGAGAGATAGATAACAAGCATGCGGACAATGCAAGAATACATACCGGAAGCGAGCAAACATATCTAGACAAACGCAGGACAAAAAATAGAGACAGAGAGACAAATAAACAAACAGAGAGACAAGTAGACAGACAGACAGTCAAACTGAGCCAGACAACAGGCAGACAGACCGATAGGTTGGAAAGGTAATAATACGGGTTTCTCTGTCTTTCAGATGGATCGAATAACAATATCGGTAAGAACCTATCACGATGTTTTTAGAAAAGAGATAGTTCACTACTCACTGGCTGATATACATCATTAGCATATACCCAACCAGTGAATAGTGTTTTTCGCGCGCTGTGATTGGTTCACTAATCAGTGAATATCCTGGATATTCACTGATTTGCGATCGTGAGCGCGGGCTTTGAACGAAAAATAATTTTATCCGATTAAAATTGATATTTTAGAGGCTGTTTCTCACTGATTCACTGTTGGGTATATGCAAACGTAAATATTTGGTCTATTCACCTCCACTTCGGTGAATAATTACTCGATATCTACCTCCAGTGGAGAGGAAGTGCCCTTTTGAATCGATAAGGAAGAAGACGGAAAAATAGATGATAAACTGAGCGAACGGCTTTAAAATTATTTATTAACAACAACAATATACGTTTATTCACCTCGGTTTAAAGTAATATTATATAATTTTGTTTTACGTTGCCCAATATTTCGGCTCTGCAGTACGAACCTTCACCAGGGGCTGCAAAAACTAAGGCTGGGGAAACTAACTTTTCCCAGCCCCTGATGAAGATTCGAACTACCGAGCCGAAATATTGGGCAACGTAATAAATAATTTTAAAGTCGTTCGATCAGCCTGAGATGCAAACAAACTAAACCCCTGGTTAAGATATCCTCGCCGGCTGCACTGCCGGTCTGTCTGTTAGTCTAACCATCTGTCTGTCTATGTATCTATTCGTCTATCTATCTGCCTGTCTGTCTGTCTGTCTGTCTGTCTGTCTGTCTGCTTGTTTGTTTGTTTGTCTGTTTGTTTTTTGTTTGTCTATCTGTCTGTCTATCGGTCTGTCGCTCGGTCCGTCTGTCTGTCTGTCTGTATCACTGAGCACGAAATATTTATTCAGAAAGTATCCCAGTACATTGGCTTCACAATAAACAATAAAATAAATTACTGAAGTATAAATACAACGAACACTGCCAATATCAAGATGCAGTAGATTGAGATATAACGACCCCGGATGACAAGCTCCCCGAAATTAAGCCGAAATTAAGGTTTCCGACGCAAACTCGTGCTTCAGATAACAGGAAACGTCAGGTAGCTCAGCCGTCTGCCGTTTACGGTAGGTCCGCCATCTTAGTTTGCTTTAAGTTCCACATAAATGTGGTTCTGTCAGTGTGGAAACACTGCTCCTCGTGTAGAAAACGCTAAACACCGTATGACAAACAAGCCAAAATTCAAGCGATTGTCACCACCTTTCAGCAGTAAACATTCACGCGGTATGACATTGACTAATATTTAAATAATATTTCAGTAATAAAAATATAACAACTTTCAAGATACGATACCAAAATAAAGAAACCCTTTCGATCGAAAATACACCACGAGTTTATTGTCGGACATTCACGGTATTTGGTAATTATAACGAGAGATTACAGTAAAACATCCACCGAGTCTACCGACTCTTGTTAAAATTGGCCCTTCGGTATTTGGCATTTTTGGGTATTGATGGCCAACAGACTGTCATTCAATTCCTATTTATGTTAACACGCACAGACAGGAATATAGGTCAACTACAGTACTCACGACTGGCAGTAATTAATGCGAGAAAATATTTCAGTTATTTGACCTTATTTCTTCTGCGCAACCTCAGAACAACTCGATAATCAGTATCTTGTGTTAAAAGAGTCTAAAGATAAAAGAGTCATCAAGTAGAAAGATACCCACAGTTGTATAGCTACTACCGTTGTCCTTACTAAACTTTCAATTTTACTTTCATTACAAGTCTGTTTAACTGAGCTAGTGCTTGTTTTATACCTCTGATTAATATCTTGAAGTACAAGAGATTAGCAATACTGATCGAAGGTATCGCCGGGCACGGAATAATACTTTTTGTTTGAAATACCAAGCATTGTTCTATTCTTGATTTGTAAGTCAATCCGATTCAAGGCCCAAAGCCGTGGCGGCCATGTAGGTTAGACGCTTGTTAAGGCAGATTTTTGTTCACCGTCTTTCAAAAGAACAGCTGCATGGTAAACTCGTGCACGACCGAATAGCCTATTTCAGTGTGTTTTGTACGTACGGAGAGTTTTAACTCTTAAAATGGCTGTCTTGGTGGAAGATACGGTCTTAAAACCCCAAGATACATGAAGTTATTGATAAACGAGTAACCTTTGTGGAAAATTACGTGTAACTTAATTTAACATGAACAATTGAAAGAGAATAGTACTTTAAAATGCAATACAATACAATACAGCACGTTATAGTACAGTACAATATTATCGAATACAATACAATACATTATAGTGCAGAATAGTGTAGTGTAGTGCAGTACAGCGCAGTGCAATGCAATGCAATGCAATACGATACACTACACTACACTACAATACAGCAAAATACAATACAATACACTGCAATACAATACAGTAAAATACAATACAATACAATACAATGCAATGCAATGCAATAAAATGCAATGCAATGCAATGCAATGCAATACAATAAGAAACATATTTTCGTGAGAAAATTGTTGTCACAATAAAATCACTGTAGGATGGACGACAGAAAAGAACTAGAGAGAAGAAGAGAAGATACAAACGGGCTAAGTTGTCTATATGCTTGTTTCTCCGGAAGAGCAAAACTATCAGTTTGAAAAGCTAAGCAGTGTTAACGTTATATATTTTATAAAAATTGCAACTACTTTAAATATTTTCATGTTTAAAAATCCACCAGGATAAATTTCAACATAAAGTCTGTTCCTGTGTTACTCGCCGTTCTTCGTCGTCTGGTTGTCTCTTAGGCAACAATATTCATCAGCCTGTTTGCTCTTGTCTGTCGGGCTGTGCCACTACTATTCCTCGATCTGTTTGCTCTTGTCTCTGTCTGTCTGTCCCAGTAGGTCGGTCTGTCTGTCTGTCTGTCCCACCCACCCAGTCGGTCTGTCTGTTTGTCTTCAGTCGCTCTGCTCTCCATTATGTATTAAGTTTTTCAACTATCGATCTCCCTTTAATACGCTCAGTACAAGGGACCACACTAACATGTAGCAAGCAGTGACTCAGTTTACCTGCACAGTAAGCCAAAGGACAGCCAACAGTCGGATTCAGCTTGTAAATGAAAAAATTCAAACATTTCTTCACGGTAATAGTTCCTGCACCGATGCACAGCTGAGTGCCATGTGCGTTCATACAAGCTGGGTGAGTCACTGTGTCTCCAACCGCATCAGGGTGTTTTCCTCCAAGCCAAAAAGGCGTAACGGTTCCACAGTGATTTACTTGTGGGTTTTTCGACTGGTCTGGATTATTTTCAGGCATCAAATATCCAACTGGATGCAGAAATCTGTACCATCCAGGTTTCAATAGCGAGTCACAGAGGGGCCGTGTATTTGGTTTGAGTTTATAAGCTGTGCTTCGGAATCTTGTAGCCGCGTCGAACAGAGCTGTGTAGCTCACACAGGGATCTTTATCGCCGTTACAACTCTGCCACTGCAGAAAAAACAAAAGAACCGGTAAAAAAGAAATAACCGATGCTTTAGCCATAATGGTTCATGAATTCACAATCAGTAAATTCCAGTACGTTGTGTAGATTCTACTTATCGAGCAAAGTTATTGTCTTTAAGCGAACGTCATTTTCATGCCTGGGCGTGTTATGTGCATCGTCAGATAACAAAAGAACTCGAGTTGCGTTTCAGCCCTTAACGTCATATCGACTATTTCTGTATTTACTTTATAACTGAAACTAGCTAAAACAGATTTAAGCTTTCAAGACCTTTGACAGAATTCAGCTCTTACTAGCTATATGTATTACTCCGGAATGCCTGGGAATGCGATTTTGCACGAAAACGTGTATTTTAATGACTTTTTAAAAGGGAGTATTCTCTTCTAGATTTGTATTTCTTTCAACAGGTTGGAGCATTCGAAAATGACGAAATTTATTGAAGTACTTTCAACCACGCAAGGTTCAGTCTCTTCAGTATAGTTACCTTACCAGTTGCAACATTAGAATTCTGAAAACTTAAAACCTGTCCCCCAGGGAATTTTGACTCGATGGGTTTGCTTTTGTATTAAGTATTAATTACCGTATTTCCCCTAATACTGTGTGGGATGCATAAGCGGGAATTTTGAGTGAGAAAGAGCAAAGGGCCCAAGTTCGGGCAGTCCGAGTTGTAACAAAATCCTGCTACGGAGCTAGTTTGGTCTCTGCTTCGTAACACACTCAGGTGGGATAATTTTAAATTTAATTTACTTAAAAGTAAGGGCCAAAACATGCAAAGGTCGGTTAGCGATGTATTAAAAGACGACCGCATTTCCTCTATTCCTTCTAATAAGCCCGCTGTCTGAGCCGCTCAAATTAAACAAGCCCCTAGCGCAAGCTTCTATTGCATCCCTGTCACTATAGCTAGCGCCAAGGCCAAATAAAATGAATTCCCGGTTTCTCATCAGAAATTTTCTAAAAAGTAAATGAGGCATGCGTTTTTTGTTTTTTTTAAGGACAGTTACCAGTTACAGTAAAAAGGATGTAGGAGAGCAATTACCTTTGCAAACTTAAAAACAACAACTCTTAATTTATAAATCACAAGAATTACACCATGATTTTTATAAATAAACCAAAAGGCCAATCTGCCACTCCATATGAGAGTATGGTAAGTCTGAAATTGTAATTTTCTCTTAGTTTTTTGTATTTAAAAAATAAAGTAAAAATTGATGCGGCGGCTTTTTTGCAATGCGGGCGCTGATGAGAAACCGGGATTTTATTTTACTTGGCCTACGGGGTAATTTTCTTCACTAAAATGCAGAGATGTTTCGATTATAGAAATACTAATTACCGTACATGTCGCAACTGTTGCGTTTCCTTCACGATCATAAATGTATTTATTATATTTATCATTTATTTAAAATTACATACATAGTTATTGATTTATTCGAAATTGCTGAACTTTGTGACCTTTTTCATCGTCAGCTGTCAAAATGACAAACTTGTTTTTTTTTATAGATTTTTTATCACTACTGGCGGACTGTAGCCTCTACGAATATAAGCCCCTACCCCTTCCCCCTTCTATAAATATGACCCTCAGTCCACAAGCATCGAAACCGAAAAGTCCTTAGCAACGAAATTCGAGGATCTACGGTATTCCAAAGCTCTTTTAAACTCAACAAAAAGATTACAACCAAAAAATGGTCTTACCACTTGCGATGAAGAACTCAAAAAGTAAAGTGTGTTCCAATCCAGGATTGGAGAAATGAAATTGGCGTATCAGAGCTCGCACGTCAGTCAGGTTTCTAAATCATGAAGCGACTGAGAGTATTACTACTCCCCCCTGGATGGGATATACTAGTCCATCGCAGGGTTACCCCCTAGCATTTTGTCCGGTTTGTTCCTAAAGAATTTGCCAGGTACCATTTAAATACACCTGGGCAAAGAGAAGCATTGTAAGAGTAGATACATGTCGTGCCCAAGGACATTTTGCGATAGCAGTGCTGGCGGGCAAGACTGAACCGTCAACGTTTTCCCCCAACACAGTAAGCACTCGATCGGCCACCACGTCTCACACAACTGAAGAACTTTAAAAAGTACTCCATAAATTTGGTTTTTGGACAGTCATGTCTAGACCCTGATAAATGCAGATCCGAACCAAAACAAAAGTGTGCGCCACCGTAATTTAATTAACTTTGAAGCTATATACAAGATCAAACAACTGAAATGGTTATCAGAGCAGTACACGTGTACATGCATTCTCTAGTTTTGAATGCATTTTGTAGGGCGCATGCTGTGGAGTTGGCACTCATTTCAAATACAATACATTAAACCACACCCAAAATAATCTCAAATGTTTATATGTTTGGGAGAATTTCAGATGTTTCCAGGGAGACTTCCTCTTCTTAAGAACCCATGTTCAAATATTTATTCAACTTTCTGACTTACTCACAAGACCATGTAAGGTTTTCACTTTCATGATTGTAGGTCTATATATATACTTTTATAATATTACAGTATAAAGGTCAATTTGTTAACGGACCGCAGATCGTTTCTACTTTAGTTTGTGTAACAGTTTTTCCACAAATGAACATCAACTGATCAAACTATTCTTGACAACAAAAACAAGAACAACCTATTTTTATCCAATACGTTATGTAACTACTTGTTACCGCATTTACCATATTTCAGTTCTTCTGCCTCCCTACCACCGCTGTTCAATGGCTATTATCACGATCTTCCCAAATTACCCAAGCAACAACAATTTTAAAAATTATATCTACTAATTTAGATAAACTTGGCAATTACATGTACAGCTCAGACATGCAACTGGAACAACAACGGTATGTAAATAACATTTAGGGCCGAATATTTAAACAAAGTCTAAGTTCTAGCCAATGGCTATTTTTTGTCTAAAAGTGTTGTAAACTATACATAACCATTGGCTACAGTTTAAACTCTATTTAAATAATCGGCGCCAAGTATTTCGTGATGGGTTATCAGAGCACTGGGTAATATCAGTGTCCCTCTGTTATTCTCCATTACAACCCATTTCAAGATGTGCTAACTGAATCTGCAACAGCAGAGTTCTTAATGTCAGTGTTCACATCACATCACATCACAGTACAGCCAGCAAGTTCTGTAATAAAATGGCCCTCACTTAAGCATTTCATAGTACTGGGTGAGCAGCTTTGTAATCTCTTCCGATAATACTTTCCACTTCTTGCCATGCTCCTTTTCATCCACCTTGTCAGGGTGGTAAGCAATAACTGCTTTCTGCATCAATGACTTTATCTTCTGGTGTTCCAGTTTTGACCACTCCGCCATCTGTTTCTCACCTGGCTTCTTCCACTTCTTGTCCTTAGGTGGGTACTTGGTGTAGACATGCTGCAGCAACTCTACTTTCCCAGTATTATGGAGCTTAAGGTCTGCCATCTCCTCTTTTAATTCTTCAAGGATTTTCTCCCTTTCTTTTTGTTTCTCTTTTTCTTCCTTCTGCCGGACCTCTTCTTGATACCTGTAAATCAGAATAAAGGAGTGAGAATTTTAACTTGTAGGGCAGAGGTGGAAAATAACTTTTTCTGTAAACTATTCTTTTATTCAAAACTGAGCCACAATTCCTTTTCCTGTTTCCATTGTAGATCCTCTTTATGCTACCATTAATCTCGTACCCAGATTTTCGAATTTCTAAGGAAAATAGTGTTGTCATGAAACATTTCTCAAGACATTTTCCCATCTAAAATATTTGTTACTTTTGCCTCTTTAGTTAATACAATTCACACACAAATAATTTAATCGCTTTCAATATGTACAACTGGGCTGCTTAATTGTTTTATTTGTCTTTTGTTCCGGACCACATGGAGAGTCTTTTGTTTGTGAATACTTTGTTTACAGCATGCAATTGATATAGCAAACCCAACCATTAGTTAGCTCTCTCTTGATACTCGCTCTTAGTGGAGTAAGTTGGGCCTCTGCTTTGCCAAAGCATAGCCACGATGGTGCAGGGCCGAGGCCAGGACAGGACCAATACTAACAAGAACATTAAAGTCATCAACCTAAATAGTCGTTGGTACCTCTGTTGGATCCCCCATTACAGTGTGTTATGGGTGAGGGGTGGAGATGAGGGATAATGGGCGAGGAATGGAGATTGACGGGTTAGGTGATGGAAAGGGGATGAGGAATGAGGAATGAGGGCAGCTGGATGAGGGGGTTGGGTGAGG
>JANVCJ010076190.1:0-11833 GCA_026413505.1 Epizoanthus ramosus
ACTGTCACTGTCACTGTCACTGTCACTGTCACTGTCACTGTCTCTGTCACTGTCACTGTCACTGTCACTGTCACTGTTACTGTTGCTGTTACTGTTACTGTTACTATCAGCACAGCGCTAGTTGTTTCTAAGGAACTCGATTCCAATTTAAACTAGATACCAGTTCATAGTTTTAGTTTTCAAACAACTAGTTTGTCTCCTTTTCTTATTTATTTTGATATATATGTTAAGCATTTGTGCTTGGTCAGGATAACAAAGTTGCTATTTTTCTTAATTTCATGTGTGAAACTAGTGATGATATTTCTTTAGTTCCAATCATTTACTGCATTGTTTTGCTTATGAAACACATGGAAAATAAATGTCTGGGGACACGGTTAAATTTTATAAAATATTGTGCGCAAGTTACGTCCCACAATCAACAGCAACAAAAGCAAAAAAGACAACAACAACAATAATAATAATAACAACAACAACAACACTATATTTTACTAGGGGGCGTAATTACAGTTTACAAAAACCGTACCATCTCCCTTACGGCCCTATTCTAAAATTACAATGAAAAAAACTGTTTAAACTACTGACAAATAGTACAAGATTATAGATTACAAAGTACAAAAGTGAAAACATGGTAAAAGCATTATAAAAGCATACTTTATCGACCTTAAAGGTGTCAGGGGTGTATTTCTGCATGATAAAAACACAGTACTTGCTTTTCAGTTTCTCGTGTCATATAAAAAGTGAAGTGGACTTGCGGCTGATTCCTGTTAATGTTTTAATAGTCAAATATAAAAAGGCGATCTTATCATATTGTTTGTTCTTGGGGTAAGGCAATTGAAAACATCTTTTGAAAACATCTCGAACTTTGAAAGAACAAGCGATAGTGACTTGAACGTTGCCAGTTAGTCTCTTCTGAGATGCGTGGCTGATTGTTTACACTGTGCAAATATGATAGCCATTATCTGTAACTGATATACAGTAAACATTGCAAGAAATGGGATGACATTTTTATATTAATATTGCAGTTTATTTATTATACTGTAGAGAAAATACATTTAACAAAATCTACGATGGATTGTATACTCAAATGGAGCACCACTTTCTATGGTGAATGCCCACAGTAATGGCTTACGCCGCTGTTGTGGAGTCCCCGCCTTTTCTTGTATCTTTTTTGCTGTTGTTTGTCATAACATTGTGTGTGTGTGTGTGTGTGTGTGTGTGTGTGTGTGTGTGTGTGTGTGTGTGTGTGTGTGTGTGTGTGTGTGTGTGTGAAGACGAAGCAAAATAAATGAATATATAAATAAGTAAATGCAATAGGACAAGGCTGGATGTGTTGCACTTCACAAATGCTATCTTGAGCTATTTCTGTGTGCACTTTGTCTTTTGTCAATTCTTTGGAAATATCTTTACAAGGGCATTTTCCCCTATTTTTCGTTGAAATATATGAAATTTCCCAAGAAGAGTATAACATTAAGTAGCGAGTGTTCGTCCCCAATGAGCTCACACGAGCTAACTACATTGACACTTTTGAAAGGTCCTTATACTTACTTCACCTACGTGTTACGGTTCCAAGCTCCTGTCCAAGAGCTATCAACCTCGAGGCAGTTGCAAATCATGTGTCAAAGTTTCCAGTCCAGTACAGTTGGGACACTATGCTGTGTTTATGGCCTGATTTGTGCAGTAGCCGACCATGCACATCATTTTAAATTAGAAAATGCTTAGCTTGGCTTATTTTGTAACTTCAAAAGACATGATGTGCGTGTATTCGGTCGAGTTTGCTCGCTTCTGTACCCCACCCGACCAGCGGCAGTCTGTTACTTGCTGGAGGTTCTTGAAACATTTTCTTGAAACATTTTCTTGATTGATATACTAACAGCTTGCTTTTGGTCCACGTTCTGCCGGCTCTTCCTACACTTGTACTTGTTGGTTGATTTTGAATTTAGTAAATATATAACTGGTAATTCTTACAGACGTTTATATTTGTATCGTTAGTATCATTATTGTTGTTTCTTTACGTGCAGTGGAATGCGCAGTCCGTAAAGCCGGAGAAACCTTTGCGAACGCTCAGTGTACACTCAGGTGCAGATGCGATGCCAATGGCCAGATCGGTTGTGGTTCACTTTGTCCACTGTTTCGCATTCTGTGCAAAGCGGGATTTGTGGCAAGATCACTTGAAGAGCCTGTCCATGGCACAAACTGTACTTGTAGACGGCCAATATGTGTCCCAGGTTTGTCTCTTGAGATGTTTGGTTACGTAAAAAGGAGAGAGTGGTACTGCGTCTTCGTAGCTATCAGCATTTCCCAGTTGAAGTAAATGTTGGAAATTTAAATCGATTTGCAGCTAAATTCAGCTCAGTAATATATTAGTCAATAACTTAACAAGCACTAAAGCGGGTCAAGCGATACGAGTAGCATTTCCCTGCACCTTGTCGTGCAACAATGTAGCGCTGCAGTTGCAGGAAAATGTTTCTCGTAATAGAGAGGGGGGCTTATTAGAGCTTTCACGGTAATACTTAAATAACTAATGATGAGCTTTCGTTAAATTCTCGTGTCTTACAAGCAAGTCTAATGTAAACCACAGCTTTTCTTCAAATAGTGTTTCCCTTAATATACCGTACTAATGTATTTTACAAAAGCAATAATAATCAGGCAGCTGGAGAATCATTAGAACCTTTTTCATGGTTACATTCTCGTGAATGTTCAGTTTATTGCACCTCATAAAACTTCCGGCCGGCGTGTTTAACAAAGCTTGTAGCCGTTTTCGAATTAAACATCACTTTGCACGTCTTGACATTGTCTTTGATCACTATACAGCGGAATGTGCAGCCCGTAAAGCTGGAGAAAAGTTCGTAAACGCGCAATGCACAGCCCGGTGCAGCTGTGATGTCCGTGGAAAAATCAACTGTGTCCTACTTTGTCCACCGATTCATCAGATTTTATGTAAAACCGGATTCGTGGCACAATCGTTCATGGAGCCTGTTCCTGGTACCAAATGCTCTTGCAGAAGACCAAGATGTGTTCCAGGTGTGTAGCTATAAAATCATTAATTGGCGATGGTAAGTGAGTGAGCACTGTTTCCAGTTGTAGCATATAGTAATTCCTCTTTTCCCGTTCTTGTTTCATTCCAGACGGATGCGTTATAGAGGGTAGAAGGTACAAGGCAGGGGAGTCATTCATCAATCGCCAGTGTACCGGAAGGTGCAGATGTGTGTCCGGGACTAACGCGCCCTGTGTCAGTCTATGTCCTCCAGTAGTGGTTCGCTGTGGTTCTCGTCAAGTAACGCAGAGTTTCAGGCAAAACGTTAGTGGCAGCAACTGTTTCTGTATAAGAAGACGATGCGTGGCAGGTAGGTCCGATATACTTTTTAAAATATTAAAATATGCTAAAGTAAAAGCCGTCACTGGAACTCAGGATCAGAATTAGATGCATTAATTTGCAGAGTTTAGTTTCATATTTTGTTCTTCTAATAACCGACATTGAGTCAGATACTTTGCAGAAGTAAAGTTTGCTTCAGTGAAGACGCCAAAGTGGTTTTCCGTGAAACAACTGAGAATCTTACTACTGCACGTTAATAGGATGTTTTCTTTCCTTAGCGCCAACTGATACAACCACAACCCCAACATCTCCGTCCTGTGGTACCCCGCCGTCATGTTCACCGCCATTTGTTCTTGGAAAGGACTCCCGGGGTTGTGCAACGTGCATGCGAGGTAGGTGAAAGTAGATCTACACATAATTTCTGTGTTCATCATATCACATAAAATAACAATGTGAAACTACACAGGTTTATGGTTTAGTTTAATGGTACAATAGAGTAGTGTACAGCTGGTGAGCGAACTCGGCGATATTTCGCTGAAGCTATCATTAGGTTTACCTCCATATTTACAAGTCAGCTTGTCTGCCCTCGTGTTTTGCTCACCAAGATTACTTATTCTATTCAACTGTCGAATTGGAAACCGCCTATAAATTGTATGTAATTTGTACATTTTAAAACAATCTTCAGGACTTGTATTATGTATTTACTTGATGCATGTAAAACTATATTTAAAGAAGAGATCTGCAGCTTTTGCAATTTTGTTTAACACCCTATTCGATATTATTATTATTATTATTATTATTAATATTATTGTTGTTGTTGTTATTATTATTAATATTATTGTTGTTGTTGTTATTATTATTATTATTATTATTACGATTATCATCATTATTAATTATTTACATTATTCAACAATCGCTAGTTGTGTTCTGCGGGGGCGTACGTTGTACAAGACTTTATGCCACGTGTCAAAGATCGTTTGGAGGATTTCGGTATCATGGGCCAAGACCATCAACGTGTAGCTGTCGCCGACAATGTTACGGATATCGACCTGTGTGTGGTTCCGATGGACGAACATACAACAGCGAGTGCAAACTAAAACGTACAGCTTGTTTGGTCAACAAAGATATCACAGTCGCGAGACAAGGAAGATGCGGTAGGTATTCAACATTCTAGTAAATTATCATTATCAAAATTATGATACCTTTGGCGTGCATGCAACTCATAAACTGTTGAGCTTTATAAACTGCACACCAATAGCAAGCAACCAATTACAACACCTAAAGAGACAAAACCAGCCTTACACCGTTACACTACACTACACTACAATACACTACAATGCAATGCAATGCAGTACAATACAATACAATAGAATACAATGCAATGCAATGCAACGCAACGCAATGCAACGCAACGCAACGCAACGCAACGCAGTGCAATGCAATGTAATGCAGTGCAATGCAATACAATGCAGTGCAATGCAATACAATGCAATGCAATGCAATGCAATACTTTATTAACTCTCCCCGAGGTACATTTCAGTAGTTATCAGTTGAATGTACTTTCTGTACACTTTTTCTCTTATAATTAAATTATAGCCAGCCCATGTGCTGGGGTCCGATGCACAAGACCCCACGCAAAGTGTAAAGTGGTGTTCTCCCGAGGGATTTGCCGCTGTCCAAGATATTGCAGTCGTTATTACAGTCCCGTGTGTGGCAGTGATGGCAGGACGTACAGTAACGAGTGTTTCCTGCGAGTAAGAGCCTGCAAGCTCAACACAACCATCACTGTCAGTAAGCGCGGACGATGTCCAGGTTAGCAATGTGCATGGAAGATAGCAATGTTTTAACTTGACGCAAGAAACTTTGATCATGAACTTAAAAACACAAAAAAACACACAATTACATACATGTACATAAACCCGACATGAAAGCTCGAATCATTCAATAACAAAGTGAACCCAATCGCGAGTTAAAATTTTAACCATTGGTTAGTGTTAGCCGACTTTCGAGCAACCGGGATGTGCTGGTTAGCAGTGAGCTATGTCGCACTGAACCATCTGAACCAACCGTGCTCATAATACTCAAGCATGCAGTGAAGCCGAGTACTGTGTACTAAGTTTACCTTTGAACACAATTTGTAGGATTGTTTCAGATTGTTATCCACATATAATTACTAATTGTTTGAATGAAGATTAACACGATGCTTTCTATTTCAGTTTCACCTTGCGCTTTAATTTTCTGCGGCAGACCTTACTCGAAGTGTAAGGTGGTAAATGGAAAAGCCGAATGCCAGTGCCCGCAATCATGTCCTTCTTCTGTGCAGCGGGTGTGTGGATCGGATGGAATGACATACGACAATGAATGTGCACTCCGAAATGCTTCTTGCACTTCAAATAAATTCATTTCTGCTAGAAGACGCGGATCGTGTTCAGGTAAATATCTCTTATCTTTTCGGATGTTTGATTGACCGCCGTGCCCATCCAAACGTTACAATCTTGATAACCAAATATTTAAGACAAAACATGTCATGATTACTGTTGGAGGTAACCAGTCATGAAAATGCTAAACAAGAATTTGTATCAGTCTATATGCAAAGAATAAAGTAACCGGTGAAAAGTTATCATTAGCTCTTTGGTTGAACGATTCATTCAGATAGCGGCTTCTGTAACACATTAGAACTCAGATTCATAAGCAAAAAGCTCAGTTGTTGCAAACAGTGTCATTGCGTGGTCCATTGCAATCTAGTCAGTTAAACTAAGTTTATAACAAAGCTACAAGGATAACCATTTAATGATATTGTCAATAAACGTTTTCGACCAACTTGGGCATCTTTAGATAGACTGAAATGAATAATAGTAAATAATACATTTCTAAAGCGCCTTATTGAAGACTTCTTGAAGAATTGTTCTACACTTTTGTCTACCTGATGATAACCAAGTTGGTCAAAAACGTTTGTTTATAAAATAATATTAAATTCTTACTCTTGCAACTTTATTTTAAAACTCAGTTTGTTTCCAAGCTAATTATGTTAATTATGTGAATTGTACAGCTAATAACTCTATTGTTTGCTGCAACCTTAGCCAATCCTTGTGCTGGTGTCACATGTTCAAGACCACATTCTCACTGCCGAGTGATGAATGGACGAGTAGTGTGCAGTTGTCTACGAGCCTGTACATTTCTCCTCGATCCAGTCTGTGGTTCGGATGGCATGACGTATGGCAATGAGTGCTTCATGCGTTCTGCGTCCTGTAATGCCAACAAAACTATCACAGTCGCAAGCAAAGGACGGTGCCCAGGTGCGAGATTATTATAGTCTCTCTACTATAGCCACTCTACTGCAAAAAAAACCAAATATAGTCCCTATGTAGTATTCCAGTTTTATCTAACCTTTTGTTTGTGTCATTTGTCAAAGTTACCAACGAACTGCGGCAATAACATTAGGGACGAGCCGTCATTTATCTGGAGGGGGATGAGAAATATTGCTAACAAAACGAATTAAATTGTTTGCATTATCTGATGTGTCAAAAGTATTTTTGTAGAGCAAATATAGCAAGCAGTAGTCAAAATGGAGGAAATGACGTACTTGATAATGTTCTTGGAACAGGAATTTTTTTTTATCAAATTTCGTCATTTTGCAAACATGTACATTTTCTCCATTCCTAGCACAAAATATTCGACTCTCCCTCCTAATGAATTTAACTCCCGAGTTCATAGGCCAACGAACTGGTACTGAGGTAATGTCAGGTAGACGAGCACTGAGTAATGTGTCATGAACTTGCTATTGGGGTTACATGTAAAGGTGCCATACTAGACAAAAAGTGGCCCGAAGTCTTTGAATTCCTAATATACTGATGAACTAAAGTAACGTAAGGTGGACGAGCAGTAATGTGTGATGAACTTGCTATTGGGGTTACATGTAAAGGTACTACACTGGACTAGAAGTTTGTAATAGGTTATCATTGATACTGCCATACTTCGGCCACGAGAAATGGAACCTGGGACTTGAGTCAATCTCTATGGGCGACGCAAAGTGGGTTTCGTAAGTGCAGTAAATTGCCTCCAAATGCAGCATCAAAACATCGACAACTCTGCTCATATTCGTTGAAAAATACACCTGTGGCAGTTCAAGTTCCAAACATTTCTACAAACCGCTGTCCCATAGAAATTGATGTTCACGCACCATGCAAGTCTCATTCGGTGCATGAAAACTAATTTTTTGGACGAGTGTGTGGTGAGGTATATGGCACTGTATGTTTTTGTTTCGTTATTTCTACAAACCTTACTAAGCCTCGAAAACGTTTAAAGTACGATTAATTGTAATTTTATAAACTCAAAGAACTTGTTTTAGAATAAAGGTTGAGCAGTTTTGTTAAAATTACTCCTTGCACGCATTGACAAATCTAACATATTCACGCATTGCACGAAAAGCTGAAATACAGTAAGCTTGTGCTGCACAATTTCATTAGTCATACAGGTCAGTATACATATATCAAGCATACAGTATACATAGTCATACAGTTTTGGTGCATTCATATTTTCCTCTTCAGCCACCCCCTGTACCTTCTTCCGTTGCCGCAGGCCGCATTCTACGTGTCACGTGATCAATGGAGCGGCGTCATGTCAGTGTCCACAGTCCTGTCCAACGGTTGTTCAGATGGTGTGTGGCTCCGATGGAAGGACCTACATCAATGAGTGTTTGTTGCGAACTGCGTCTTGCACCTCCAATAAATATGTCTTTGTAACTCGTCATCGAGCTTGTCGGGGTACGTAACGGAACTAATGCCTATCAATGTAAATTTCGAGAGGGCATAGACGGAAATTTAGCTTGAGCATTATAAATAACCAGTAACATTCCAGAGGATAGGTAAGGTGACTTGTTAAATCAGGTAAGATATATAGTCAGAATATACCAAATTATTTCAAGTGATCGATTTCAATTCCCAAACTTGGGAAGATGGTAGGTTGTTAAATGTCCCCCTTCCCCTGGGGTTTAATATGACCCCACCCACCCCACGCCTCATAGAGCTAATCCAACCACATGATAGTACAACTGGCTATATACACTACCTGTCGTGTGTACGCGGCAACCACATGATAGTACAACTGGCTATATACACTACCTGTCGTCTGTAAGCGGCAACCTGTTGGGAATCATGCACAATTTATATTACATAAATATCACGTGATATCTGATTCAAATGTGCATTTTTCTCTTCAGATATTTAGTTTATAAACAGCTTTATTGAACAACCATTACAGCAACCTCAACAGAAATTCAGTCAACACTAACCATAATTGTAAAGTAAAAGTAAAGGGGTACATTTATATTGCGCCTTTTCTATATTAATATTCTATATTAATATTCTCTTAAATACATCAATAAATATTAAACATATTGGAAAAAGTGTTTTCGCCACAATTGTATTAAAACAGCTATTTATCGTACTCTGTTGTATTCATCAATGTACTTTGTGTTTCTTTCAGCAAATACCTGCAATGGCTTCCGCTGTGGAAGGCCAAATGCCAAGTGCAGAGTGGTTTCTGGTAGGGCGTCGTGCACGTGCCAGTTGCGCTGCAGTCGGCGCGTTAACCGCGTGTGCGGTTCAGATTGGAGGACGTACAGAAACGCGTGTGTGTTGCGAGCGACGGCCTGCAGGAGACGCCCATCCCTTAGATTTATGAGGAAAGGAAGATGTTAGGGTAAGTAATTTTTTTGTTTCAAAATAAGAAATGAAATAATAGCTAAAATATGTCTTCAAATAACTAAAGTTAACTTCCTTACTGCACATGAGAAGGTCACATTTCTGCTATTTCTAATGGGGTTTCTGTATTGTTCTTGGAGCCAAAATCAGTTGTAGAATTGTACACAATCGAGTGATATGATCATCTGCTACCTATACTGATTTGTGTTGGTTTCTTTTCAGTTTGCGTTAGCAAAATTAGTTAATTTTATCTGCGGCTCACTAAGGGGCGGGTCGCACTAGCGCCAAATTTTCATTTAGCGGAAAACATTTGTCAAAGCAATTAATTTAAATATTTGGATAAACTGTTTGCGCAAAGATCTCGGTTTGCCGTTGTCAGTTGTCAGTTTTTAATCTTACCACCTGACATCACTCAGCTGTTAAACTTGACATCCGACATTATCCGAACAAAGGCTTGTGAGATTTGGCAAAAAATTATAGAGCCTCGGAGCTCCACAATGGAACCTTTGAAATTTGTCGCACGGCAAAAGTTTTGTAATGGCAGAAAAAAAATTCAAGAGGGGTCGCACTTGCAAAAGTGATGTGTTGACAGTTTTCGAGCAAGTACGACCCGCCCCTAAATTAAGCGAAGCGGACTGCTAAAGTTGTAAAGAGCTGATTGCTTTCCTATATTCCCCCGTGAGCGTATTATTTTATTGTTGGTTTGTCAGGTGCAATAGTGCAAGATTTTAGTTTGCATATTGATTTTGAGAACTTGTTCACACTGTACCGAATAGCTTTCGTTCCGCTCCTTTCCGAAAGTCATACCGGATAGGCCACGCGTTCACACTTGGAACGCCGTTGTCGGCGCACTTTTCGTGCCGGAACGAACCCAAGACGGAACGCTTTCAATAGTGATATGGCACGTGTCGGATAGGTCTTTGCGTCCAAAAAACGTCGTGTAAACACCAAACGGCAGCGTTCCGTAAGTGAAAATGCGAGTGACAGACAGAAGATGGACTGGAACTAGTCGCCCCAGACTCCAACGACCGGGTGGGCGACACGAAAACGAGGCTATGTTGAGTAACCGCTGTCCATTTGTGAGCCACTGCCGTGCCGTCCCGGTCCGTTCCAGGACCGTGTGAACAGTTGGAAACGACTTGTGACGATTCCGTGCCGCGCGTGTTCACACTGGGAACGGAACACGTTTCGTTTCGGCGCAAAACCTATCCGGTACAGTGTGAACAAAGCCTGAGTGATCAATTTGAATCCGGTTTGAATCAGTCATTGTGATCTACTTTCAGGTTCGGTTGTTGTGTATTGCTATGGAATTAAATAGGCTAAGCGTGTGACCGCACTGCTAGACCCGCGCCGCATTACAATTGTTATTTCAAGTTCTTGCGGGAAGGGGAATTCAAGAAGATCTCTTATCACTCTTATGCACGCTGAAGCTGTCATTTCCTATAAAGTATTTTAAAAAGACATCAATGACCAACACAATTACATGATTCATTAGGTTTCATAGGGATAATTTTGGAGTAACTCTTCCCATATTGTTCACTGCCTATTTGTTTCTGTTTTATCAGTCTTCCATAATGACAGGTGTCAATCAAGACTCATCTTAATGTATCCATTACAGGCCACGGAATGAACACATTGGAAATGTCAGCAGGAACTGGAAGAGATGAAGTACAGACAATATTATATCGATAATTTTATAATTTGAAGGCTGATACGATGTAATGGGTAATTCACTTTTGTGTTAAACATTGCGTGAACAATAATTTCAAAACTTAGCGCCATCTTAATATTCACATGTATTTCGTATACGGTTTCTTACCGCAAGAGATATAACTTGGTTTTGGTGAAAACTATCACTGAGTTATTTAATCAGTCAAATAATTAAACTAAGGTCTCGTATAGACGATACGCTTCAATTACCGACGGTACATATTGAGTATTAATAAATTGCTTTCAAATATAAAAGTACTTGCGCTCAAAGACTAAACACAGACCACACAGTACATCAGCAACGAAAGGCCAGGGGAGTGAAGCCAGGTGATAACCGAATGAACCAAGGAATAGTGTAATGTCCAGCTCACTCTTGTAAGAACAGATAGCAATCAGTGGACGCATGAAAATGATGTTGAGACTTACACGAGGTTCTACACGACAGCCCTGTCCTGTTCATCCATAGTTGTTAGAACTAACTGGTTAGGAAGGTTTGTAAACTACAAAAGCGATGTACAAAAGCTGCTTTGTTTTATGTTGAACGGACCGTGACCCTGCACATTGTTTTGTGTAGATGTGAGTCCAAATATTTCTATTGGATAGTCGTTCATTTGCATTTCAAAACCTTTTGTGTTTTGTGCAGGGTCAAGGTCAGCAAACAAAGGATATAGAGAACAAAAATATATAACAAAAAACTCGCCGACTTTCTTAACCAGTCCCTCCAATAACTATGGTTCATCTTACAAGTGTAGAGTTTAACTTCAATTATTTGTTAGCTTTCACGAATTAAAACCATTTGCAACTGCATTTATTTCATTGGAATTCATTTTTCAAGGCGTTACAATTAATGCTGCGGTCCGTCCATTTCTTACAACAAGTTATACCTGTCTAAACCCTTGAAATGTCTTAAGAGATGACCCTAACCTAACATACCACTTGGGCGCAACCTCTTCACCCATATAATACATAGTCTGGCAGATCAGGGTGAAATAATAGAGAGCTTTAGATCCGACAACGAGTACGATATTTATACTTCCGGTACAGTGCGCATGCGTATTAGCGTGACCGAACCAACACAACGCGGCAAACTCGAAGTGAGACTTTTGTC
>JANVCJ010076201.1:0-11830 GCA_026413505.1 Epizoanthus ramosus
AGAGAGAGAGAGAGAGAGAGAGAGAGAGAGAGAGAGAGAGAGAGAGAGAGAGAGAGAGCCTGTGTGTGTGTTGCGGTTAATTGTCAATGGCATGTCGTGATAAAAAAATACTGAAACTCTACGTTGTGTCGTCGTTTCTTTTTAATTCAATGGCATACAATCAATGTAGCTTATGTTCTCTCACAAACAAATCAGAGTCTGCAAGATTAACGACATTGTGTTAAAAAGTCAATCTAAGACTCCCCCCCCCCTCCAGTGTGTGTATGTCACACAAGAAGTCTTAAACGTCTAACTGTTAATGCTTTTCACGCAAACTTTATTTAACTTGAAGCAGCGTTTGCTGACAATCAACAATATTTGAAATACTGCCATAATTCGACTGTACATATTGCAGCCATCACAAATGGGCCAGAGGAGACTCAGACAACACAAAGGTTGTTTCACCTTTGTTAATTATTAAATTATTTTCGTTTCCAGGTTGGCCGTAATAAACACCAACATATGTTTTATACTTTTACTTCCCGTAGGACTGTGATACAGTCCAAACAGACGCTTATAGTGAATACACTTCAAATACTTTAATAAAATGAGGAATGGTCAATTAGCACGTTAATCATTCGAGTAGTGAAAATCCTCGGTTCTGATTGGTTAATCACGAAACATTAATTGTATCGCCAGCCGCACGATTAAATTTGAATTGTATCGTGCCAACCGCGTTGTTTTACAAAATGGCGGAAGAATCGAGCGATGGGGAATTCCTCAACCCTGTCCAATAAACAAATGATTTAACATAATGAAAGTAATATATCTTTAAGCGAAAACAATTGCATTAAGTTTCTTTTGAAACATTTTACCTTCTTCGATTTATACATTCATTCAATCAAACAGAAGCTCAAAACATACCCTACTCTTCTGATAAATTGGAACTCGCACTTATGTTCTCGAAACAAGTAATTCTAATTGTGCAAAGATCTGACATTGTGCGGCATCGATGAAGCTTTCCTCTTTTAGTAGAATACAACAAATTGGGTGACCAGCAGCATCAACACTAGTGCTCCAAAGGTCCCACCTATCTTCCACGAAGATGCTGAGCTATTGCCAGCTGGAGGAAATACAGGATATAGTTAGATATAAAGTAAAACTGGCTTTATATTAGAATAAAGGATTGGGTTGGAAAAGACCTAAGTATTGATTGTCACCTATAGCACAATCGTTGATCTCAGCAAAAACACTACTGCATGCTGTTTTGTGTCTTTAGCTAATTATTGTCCATATTTGGAGTAAGGCCAATATTTAGATAACGAACGTGAAAACCAGCTGAGTTCAGTAGAGTTACGGAGGTTGTTGTTTCTGAATGAGTATAGGTGGTTTGAGTATCGGGATTTGAAGGAGGTTCTCATAGTCCTATATATGTTTCGGTATTAGTTGGCGTTGTTACGGTGGCTTGGTAGATGATTGATTTTTCTTCGCAGTTGCCCGCCATGGGGCAGTTGGTTTTGACGCGACACTTGCAGCTTGGCGGTGGGGGTTTCGGCTGGCTTGATGTAGTGTGTTGGCTGAGCACGGATTTGTTGTGGTTAGAGATGATGCTTTGGACGTTATTGAGGCAGCTGTAGCTTATTTTGACTGTGTTGCGGTTGAAGATTTTGTGTAGGGTGTTGGTCTTGGGGAAGTGGCGGTCTATTAGCTTGAGAAAGCATTTACCAATGTTGGTTTCAATGTTTTTGCTGTATGGGGGATTAAACCATGTAATGTTGCACTGGCGTTTGCGTTTGTGGTTTGGCTGGCTTTCTTGGTTGAATTTAAGATTTGGTCCTTCAAATTCAACGCTGTTGTCATCTTGACAATAGTTTGCATTCATTTTCAGCTTTGCATAGTTTTATGCAATTTAAATAAACATAAGCTTGTATGGTAAGTGGAATAGGTTTCAAACTTACTAACTTTACTGTAAATGTAGTTACTGATACCAAGGGTAACACTTTCAGATGTTTCACTGAGGAAGGGTTGACCTGGGTTGGTGAGTTGACCCGGGTTGGCTGCCAACCCGGCTTCGAGTAAAGGTATCCTTAGAAAGCTCACCAACTTCTGATCATCAGGACTGAATATTATTTAAACTGAAAAGAAAACATATATTACTTACCATTTCCGGATGAGATTGCTAAAACCCAGCCCGTGCAACACGACTGCCATTGTGGATGACCAACAGATCTTCACTATTTAAAGAGAACATTTTCATGCCTTGAGTAACAATTGTATTGAAATACAGGAGAACCAACATCTTAAAGGGAAAGTATCACAGTATAGCGCATACATGAGTAATGCCTCTCAAATACAACAAAAAGAAGCTTTACATGTCATTGCTAAATATTATCCAACTTTTTTTTTTTTTTTTTTAACTACACAACACAAATCAGTAAGTGTTCATTAGTAGAAATACCCAGTCTGGTTCCAAATCTTCCCAGCCTAATATTATTCTTAACTTGTTTTTAAATTTGGGCGATCTGTGCCTTATTGTTCTTATAATTGTTTTTTTGTCAAAAAAAGCATGTTATAGTTGAGCAACAACAGAATTCAGAAATGAATATCTGGAGTACTTATCTAGCAGAAGAACTCCAGACATATTGTGTAAGATTATTAAATACAAAATTAATTCAGAAAATAGCAACTTACCCAGGTTGAAAAGGCAAGGCGTTATTGGTATTGTGTCTTTGCTGAACAATTGTGGCAGTGTTGGAGTTTTGCAACTCGGCTGTTGTTTCCCTAAGAACTCTCTTCCATACTTCTTCAGCTGTTAAAACAAGAATTGATTAAGGGTTGAAATACTCAAATAGTTATATAATCAATCTAGTTTATCATAATAAAAGGAAACAACTAAAAATGTAGACATGTAGACCTGTTTATTATATTTCATCAGCATATTTTTGTTCAACATTCATTTACAGTACCGTCCTCGGGATCCATACCAGATCCCGATCACTTCGGGATTCGGGATTGCGGGATCGTGTCGGGATTCGGGACGAAAATTAAACAAAAGAAAATCCCGAAACCCTAGGGATGAGACAATAAGAAGATTTAATGAGTTGGTGGAGTTGATAAGTTGTACATCTTTTGCTTATCGCTTTTGTGAATATCATTCGGGACGTCCCGAAAACTATCGGGACGGAACTTCCAAATAATAATCGGCCCATTACACTGAAAGTATAAAAATGCTGAAAACATACAGTATCGGTAATATTACCCTTGACAGTCAAACTGATGTGATCTTAGGAAGAATTGAATATCCAAAACACACTCTAACTCAGTGACTATCAAACTCTGCCGATGGACGCGAGTGAACATAGAAACCAAAAATGGATCGCGGATTCTCGTTGATACGAAGCCGTTCCGCACTATGTAATTTGTTTGTATAAATTGATTCATGCCAATTTCTACTTCGTTCTAGTTCACAAACTTGGTTGTTGGTACGATCGAAACGAGCCATAAACAAGAAAAGTGCGAAGGCGATCCAAATGTACGCTCAGTGCTGATCGAAGAAAAACAATTACTGAACTAGACAGTATATTTGCGCCACACACGAAGAATTCAAGAAGCGTCAGGCTCGAGTTCATTTGATTTGACCTTGTCTGTTGTTGTGTATTTCATTTCCAGAATAGAGAGAAGCGATTATATGTTTGGCAGACAGATTAGGTCATATGTATCTGAAGAGGAATTGAATATCCAAACATTGTTTTGGTTCTAATGGTACATAAACAAACGAACAAACATGTCTTGATAATTTAATAGGGAAACTGGAAACTTTTCGCTTGAGTAATTTAAAAAGTGCATGCACAAATTTACATAACAATTTAATAGCACTTGTGTCCATGCCAAGTTTTGATTATTCACATTGAAATGTAAAATGCCAATTTACTATTAGGACTATAACTTGAACATTTTATCTCGATTTAGTTCTAATTTCTTGAGTAACTTGGAACTAAATTCCCCAAATTCATTTGAATTTGTCAATTGAAGGTTTATCAGTAAGTTCATCTTGTCACACGGAAAGTTTATGACCTTAATATTATAAACCGGGCGGTACTGGATGGGAATTTGTGATTGCCAAGTGCCGGCCATAATCTGAAGATCCTGTTTTTAGATTTCAGTTTTTAGACAAGACGTTCAAACCTTGAACTGCAACTTCCCTGGAGGATCGTGTAGATTGGCTAATTCACGGAACTATACAAGTGACAAGTGACGAGAGCAAGTTCATTCAGTTGTTTTTCCCAGAGTCCTGCCGGCTGTCTTGGAAATGCCGATTGATTTAATTAATAGATTTACAGAAGTGTTAGCCAAAATGTCTCCACGCTTGCCTTTCATTTTACTAGGGCGACCTTTCAGTATAAGAACAGCGAGTTTTAAATTTGTATAGAAGTTAAGACCGAATTACGAACAAGCTCAGACTGAGTTTCAAAACTAAGTTCATAACTAATTTAACTTTGCGCAAGTACTTTTTGTTTGAACTTTCGATCGGAATACAGGTAATAATAAAAGCATCACATCAATGTTTCACCATGTGTCCGGGCCTTAACTCTTTCAGAAAGAAGCAAAAACGCGGTTAGTAAAATTCACATGGTTTATTGGAATGTTACTGGTGCAAGCTAGCTACAAGATATAAATATTTGGTAAAATAATAAGCTATATCTATGTACTACTATATATGTTCAATGGTTAACTATAAAATCTTGCTCAAGACATCAAGAACAAGAAGTTTCCAAAAAGACAACTGTTTGATAACAAAAAACTTACGGATACTGTTTGTGACACTCCACAGTACATTAATTATTTTAATGATTTATAACAAAAGCATTTTCTATTCCTCTTAACAGAGGACGTTTATGAAACACTGCCGATCAAGGGTACGTTCGAATGACCGTATTTCGGATAGGAGTACACTCGGGACAATTTCAAAATGTCTCCTACAATCTCTAAGCAACAAAATTATTGCGCTGAATTATGTATTATGGTGAGCTGAAAACTAATAGTTTCGTTTAGCATATTTCTGAAAAGGAATACTGATCAGTTCAACAGATCAAAGTTTTTAGTCCGTGTATTCTTATTCCGGAATACGGTCAATCAAACGCGCCCAAATCAATGCTAATCTAAATCCACTGAGCCAGTGAAAGTTGATTTTATAATCACCAATTTAAAATCTTAATCAGTTAATGACTATGTATATACTATATACTGAAGCAAAATTTTGATCGATCGACATTTGAGTTTTGTCAAGCACTTCTTTTTCAAATAATGACTAATGCCAGGGTTTCTTCAAGTAACACCTATAAATCACATGTCGGGGTTCGTGGATATTGATATAAAATCACCTTTAACTGACCTTATATACATGTACTGATATAGCACTTTTTCCTCAGAATAGCCTGCTTATATTATTATTAGTAACTCGAGCTCTATTGCCCCTTCGGAGGAACTCGTCAATATTCCGTATACATGTTACTTTCCACACTCGATCCTGTTCCTGAACTGGAACGTCGCAATAACAAAACACGAGTCTCTTCACGACCTTTAACTTCTTCTGATTGAGTAGGAGCTTTCCTCTAGTACCACTACAATTGCGATTAACTAATTCTTCGGCCGAAAATAGTTTTTGCACCAGCAAAGCTGCATAATTACCAACAGAACAAGCTCTTTTCCTAATTTCTAACGCAATTGCCATTACTTCCTGGGTAATTTGAGGTTCTTGCTGCTGGTCACTACATTGATGATTGGCCGGCTCCAGGTTCTGAAGTATTGGTTGCAATGGTTGTCTCAGTGGCGGTAGGGGTCTGGCGGTTCCATTCCTGTTGTTACCGAGTAACCCTACTAGCGGAAGTAACTTCTCTTGGTTTTGTAAAATTGTCTGCTGGGTTTGTCTAACTGCTCTTATCTCTGTAAATAATTGGTCTAATTTTGCATTTAGTCTACCACCATTGGCCATTTCATTATCAATCGTGTCAAAGAAAGAGTCATACAAACTAACTGGCGAGTTTGAAGAAAACTCCATAAAGAGATCGTCACTACCATCGTCAGCGCTGACTGGTGGAGGTCTGACAACGGCTGGTTCAGTCACTGCGGCAGGTGGAGGCGGTCTGACAACGGCTGGTTCAGTCACTGCGGCAGCTGGAGGCGGTCTGACAACGGCTGGTTCAGTCACTGCAGCAGCTAGAGGCGGTCTGACAACGGCTGGTTCAGTCACTGCGGCAGCTGGAGGCGGTCTGACAACGGCTGGTTCAGTCACTGCGGCAGCTGGAGGCGGTCTGGCAAAGGCTGGTTCAGTCACTGCGGCAGGTGGAAATGGTCTGGCAACAGCTGGTTCAGTCACTGCGGCAGATGGATCAGGTACAATGTGTGCAGGGGCTTTTCCACGCCCTACCAATCGTGGCGCCTGTAAGTATGAAAGCAGTTGCCTATTCGCATGGTTTTACTGTTTATCTGTTTTATCTGTTTATCAAAAGTTCGTTTTTTCTTATGGATTTTCATTTCCAATACAAATCCGCCCCAACCCGAAAATTAATCCATCCCCATATTAAACATTGGAGTGACAGCTATGAAACAGCTACGAGCCTTGAAACTGTGATGTTGTGGAGCACGAAATAAGTTTATGACGAAAACTATGCGAAGTTGATTGTTTCTCTTGCTTCGTGCGTGTTCTACCACCACCCCCCGCGGGAAGGGGAGTCCATGAAAGATCCAACCAAACAATCAGGTTTTACAGGTAAAAAATAAACGGGACAGCATACTATAAATACAATAAATGATAAATGTACCTCTTTTGCTTTCTTCGGTTTCGCATCTGCTTTCTGTTTCGCATCTGTTTTCTGTTTCGGATCTGTTTTTTCTTTTGGGTTAGTTCGCTGTTTTGGATCTTTCTTTGGTCGCTTCTTCGGGGGTTCCACATTCTCTTTCGTTGTCTGGGGATTAAATCCATCAAGGAACTCGGCATTGGCTGGATCATTTTCAAACACTGCTTGTTCTTGAAGGATTTTCGTTCTACTGTCTGTTTTAAAAAAAGATTCATCTTCTGGTTAACACACACACACACACACACACACACACACACACACACACACACATACGTACATACAAACAAACAATCACACCAAGTGATAACAGTTACACTTTTTTTTTAAGAACAATTAAAATTTCACTCAGCCTCAATGTTTTTATTTGTTTCAGCCTCGGTTTGTTCTTAGTTTGTTCTTATTTTTCAGACGATTTGAGCCTCAATGTTCTTATTAAGTTTGTTCTTAAATAAAAAAAGTGTAGTCTTGCAGACGTCCGTTTCTCTCTCACAAAGAGTAAAAATGTTTTGAGGACAAGCAAAACGTCAGTTTATCGGACTGTAAGATGCATGAATCATAATCAAAAGGATTGTGAATACGGAGGTTCTAAAAAACTACTTAACACAGATGTTTGCAAGAAACGTGGAAATGCATAATAAACTGTAGATGGACCTTAGACTTAGGTTTAAATCAAATATATCAGTCAGCACTCAAGTTCAGAAAGAAGTTTATAAAAGAAATAGACCTACCATGCATGAAGATAATCTTTCCTTGACAAATAGTTCCATCCCATCTGACCTCAACCACTACACCGACTTCAGGATGCGGACTGTCTTCACGCTGAATTATGTCTTTCGTATAAACATATCCAGTTTGCCGGTCTTTCGGAAAATAAAGCAGTGCTTCACCCGGCAGCTTGTCCTTCAGGGCTTGTTGACGACGACTAGGCATGGTGCTATACCACTACACGGTAAGTTTCTCTCGCTCTGTATAAACTGAGTAGTATCAGCTAGCGCTAACTGATTACAGCACAGAAATGACAACGCTTAAATACGTAAATTCCAGCCTTTTTCGCTTCAGGCGTTGAACAATGCAGCATAATAAGGTAAACAATTTGATTATAGTGATAATAAGTTAGTGATAATTTGCATAAAACAAGAAGCTATTCAAAAAGTGTGTCATTAAAGGTAATTGTTTTTCAAAAATAATACCGCTTAAGAAGGCGGGTTTTCATGCATCTAGCTATTCTAGCATCTTTTATCATACGGTATAAAATAGAAGTCTTGAGACAATGGTGAATTTAGACGCGCGCCTGATCATTTAGTGTTTCCACAAATAATTCTTGGTGCATCATTTCCCTTGCATATAAGAACTACTTTAAAATCATTTTAATTTTTATGGCCTTCCGAATACTCGTTTTTTAAAAATAAGAACCAGATATATTGGCTGATCAGGCTCATTGTTCTTTTTAGTGTTCTTAAAAAATAATGTTCTTATTTCTGTAGTTAGTAGGATTGACTTAAAAAAGCAAGGTATAGCTCCGATTCTTCCCAGCTTCAGATTGTTCTTAAATTGTTCTTAACTTTTGGGCGATCTGTGCCTCGTTCTTATATAAAGTTGTTCTTATAAAAAAAGCGTGTTTACTGTGAAAGTTTGATATGCACGTCTCTGTGATATTATTAAACAATGGTTAATGACAACAACGATCTTTGCTAAAAACCAACTCATCCGATTATTTTCGAAGCATTACTTTTCATTGTTACATTTACCATATAATTGCTAGATAAACAAACATATTACTATAGAGCGGGCCAGGTTATGTTTTGTTTTCGGAAATACAAAGAAACAAAAGTTTGATATGCATGAGGTGGAGAGGCGGTGACACAGCTTATTGCCTTGCCGGTAACATATTTCATTCTTTGTTTTCTGTGATGACAATGGTAATAACCGCACGATCTTTGCTAAAACATGCTAATTCTTTTTGGCCTTGTCAAACTTAGCGTTCCAATAAAAGGGTTCTTTATAAATAAGAGTGTAGCTTTGTTTTTGTAATTGTGTCTGGAGTTTAACATATTAGCCGCATCGGTGTAATGTAAATAGACCGATCAAGGAATCTTATGAATATGGAATGACCGCTATGATGCAACACGTAACGTGCTTTGTGTTTATAGCGTCTATTCATATACATACGAATGCTGAATGATGCTCACTTTCACTTAGAGCTTTTATCGTGTGCAAAATGCCTAAGCTCAACGAATTCCTCAAGATTAAAATTGTTAGACTATTTAATGAAGGGAAAAGAAATTGTGAGATTTTGAAAATCCTCGACGAAGATAATGATTTCACGATTGACAGGCACAATTTGTTAAATTTTTTACGTCGCTACAAAGAAACAAAGTCGATTGTTGGAAAACCAAGAAAAGGTCCGGAGCCTAAAGAAGTTACTCCAGCCCTCTTGAACTTTATAGATAGAACTCTTGAAAGCAACAACGAGACGACTGCGCCAGACTTACAAAAACTTCTCTACAGTAACTTTGGGGTCAAGTTTTCAGAAACCAAGATCAAACGCTTGCGACGTAGTCTTGGTTGGCTTTCCTCTGGTACTAAATACTGTCAGCTGGTGAGGGAACCTAACAGGGCTAAACGTGTTGAGTTCTGTGTCAGAGCGATTGAGGACGGAGAAACATTCGACGATGTGATCTTCACAGATGAGTGCACTGTCGCCCTCGAGAACCACGCTAGAATCACTTTCCGGAGATGGTGGGAGCCCCCAGCTCTTAAAGGCCGTCCAAAGCATCCGTTGAAGATTCATGTATGGGCGGGAATTTCAAGGAGAGGTGCCACTGACATTGCCCTTTTTCAGGGTATTATGGATGCCGAGTTCTTTATTGGCGGAGTCCTAGAAAACCATCTCGAGCCCTTCATCAACCGTGTGTTTCCCGACGGGCATCGCTTCCAACAAGACAATGACCCTAAACACACTAGTCGGAGAGCAAAGGCTTACTACGAGCAGAGCGTCGTCAACTGGTGGCCCACTCCGCCCGAAAGTCCTGACCTCAACCCAATTGAACTGGTATGGCACGAGTTGAAGCACTTCCTGAGAAAGACCTTCAAGCCCACCAATAAAGAAGAGCTGATTGCAGGCATAACAGAGTTCTGGGAAACCCGCATGACGCCAGAAAAATGTTCAAGATACATCGACCACCTGCAGAAAGTTATGCCGAAGGTCCTTGAGCGAGAAGGCAGAGCATCTGGATACTGAAGTTCTTAATACTTCAACGTCAAACACAAACGGCTCCTTTAGGAGCCACCAAATGAATAAAAGAAATGGCCAGTAGTGTTTCAATGTATTAATGGTTGGTTGTTTTTATTCTCGTAGATTTGTCAGTCCATTTATATATTACAAATGTTTATTTATTTGTATTTGTTGACAAGTTGAATTACCGTGGAATTTAGATTTCAAATATGGCAAGCTGGCTGAGCGTTGTACTAAATTTTCCGAGAGGCATATTTCAAACGTCTACCACATTATGCGCTGCTGTTAAAAAGCATTTCTTTTTACTTTTCTCGTGTTTAAGGGCGTGTGCTATTATTTAAAAAATAGCCTTGGTGTTTTTCTATACGATCCACTCGACTGTTTACAGGTTTACCGCACTTTGTAAATTAATATATGTATGTGACATGAGTTTATCTGGTCACGTGCAAAGATCATGACCGCGACCTTGAATTTACAAACCAGTTCTTAAAATTATCTTACCAATGAGTAGCAGCAGGTAAGCAGTGAGCATATCATCATTACATGCAATGCAAAGGAATCAGAAAATGACTAAAAGGCAATTTTAATTTGTTTGGTTTCTCGCTTTCTGTGAGACAGTATAAACTGTAAAGTTACTGATCATAAATTTGCATATTTATAAAAGATCGAAATATACTTGTTTGAGTATCACAGGGCAGCAAACACTACCAAAAACAGCACTCAGCAAGACACCAAGCTACACCGCAATGTAACAAAACTGGAAGGAGACTATCTATAGGTTTGTTTGAGAAAGTTTCTTGTGTTTGTTTGTCAATTCTGTATAGCATGCATCCCGACAGAGGCAATGTTTATTGTGAGTGAGAATTGATGCTATTGAAATTAATGGATCGGAGTTTCAATCAAAATCATTATAGTTCAAGGACTTCGTGAAATTAAAAATAGGTCGGATATGCACTGTCTAGTAAAGTCGATTTTACAATTGTTTGTTACATATAGCCGATAAAACGTCGTGGAGCCAAAAATTCTGTTTATAATCACAGAACTTGTACTGGTCGCGATGCCGGATTCGTGTTTGTGATCGAATGCAAACTGGCGTGCAACAGTTCTTCCAGCGCAACAGTTCTTCCAGCGTAGCGATAGCTGTCGACAATTTATGTTGACATTTTGATTTAGGGTACGACGAAATTAATATGCTTGACACTTATTAGTTGCTCAATACTTTCAGTCACAACATTCAGGGAACGACTGAGAACACGCAATTAATGTTTGTTAGGAAACTAAAATAACATATCGCAAACAATCTTCCGCATAAATTATTTCTAAAATAAAATCGAATGTATGGCACGATACCGGACTTGTCATAAAGTTGTCGCTGGTGCCAGCATACATGGCGATTTCTCAATGTACATTCTCTCTCTTTTTATGCATAAATCCCGAAAGAGTTCGGGACACGTCCCGAAAAACTATCGGGACAGTTTATCGGGACTCTATTGTTCGACCCGACACGATCCCGCAATCCCGAATCCCGAAGTGATCGGGATCTGGTATGAATCCCGAGGACGGTACTGTATGTGCAATATTTACAATTTAGTAGAAATTTGCCGTGTTCTATTGCAAATGTACGCATGTGATTGGTTCTCTGAGCATTTGCTATTAGCCGATTGTCAACGACTGTCAACAACGGCGCGCGCGTTCGTTTAAGAAAGTACTAGAAATGTACACGAAATTATTTTAAAAATAAAATTCATTATGTTTGTGC
>JANVCJ010076212.1:0-11830 GCA_026413505.1 Epizoanthus ramosus
ATTGTCAATTCGATATATTTTTTTATTTATGGGCTCAGTTCTAGATTACTCCGCTTGAAAATTTTAAATTATCTTGACTTGACGTTATATAAATGCTTTCTTGATTGATAAGGATTGATATTAATAACATTTGGAAGATTTTTTCCGGTATCAAATGCCCGGAGGGTCGTGACCTGAGTAAGTGTCAAATTCCCGCCTATCTGGAAAGTAACTCGTGTCAAATTTCCGAGGGTTGCCCGTTGGGGGGATGGGCACCTTTGGAATTGACTCATACATTACACTAATAACTAGAAGTGAATAACGTCAATTTGGTATGTGTCGAGTTTGTTTCTTTCTAGTTTTAATTTGAAATTGCACAATCATCACTCTTTCACTGTTTTAGGTTTATTTCATTCCCTCTGAGTGCACCATTTTACTGCTGTCAACAGTTAAGCTTCGCGTTGATCGAAAATTATTTTAAAATTTGTCACTCAATCACGCGACTAGAGTGGTATGTTATTATTAACATTCATACCCTTAATAAAGGCTTTTGTTTCGAGTTAGAATGATTGACATCTCCCAAGATACTTATGCCACTTATAACTTTTCCCCGACAATATTCGGGTTTCGGAGATCTTTACGTTTGAGTAAGCACAGCCAATTAGACAACGTAAAAAGTTGCTACAGTAACTGTTATTCAAATGACTATGTTATATTAGGTCCTGTTTACATGGAGATAGGGTCACCCTCCTAGGAGGGTCACCCTACCAGAAGGTCAAAATATAGCCCTTCTTTAAATGCAAACTCTACAAGCAAGGGTCACCCCGGGGGTAGGGCCAGCGTCATTACATTCTTCTACATTCTTCTCATCATTTTGATGCTCATTTGCGATAGTTTCTACTTGATATCTTCGGAAATATTAACTAGGTCGATAGGCACGAGACACCATTTTCGTTTTGTGATAGAAAATTTGGCGCGCGAAATACGTCATTTGACGTAATTTGATGCAATTCGAGATGGCCCTCCCCCTAGGATAACCCTACATGTACCTTGAGCGTTTACATGGCTTAAAGCGTGCCCTCCTAGGAGGGTCACCCTACCTGCTTGATAGGACAACCCTACCCCTAGGGTGACCCTATCTCCATGTAAACAGGTCCTTAAGCGGCTATCTCCAGTATACAATAGCCATTCTGTCCAGTACAAGCTAGACATCGGTAGAGCGCTGACGATTTACTTGTGTGATTTTCAAATTCAAACTCATAATTTAAGGTTGCAGATCAGGTAAGACAAAACGTTTTATCTACTGTATGTGTACATTATATCGTTGCAAATTTGCAAAATTACCTCCGTCAGACATAACATGTATTTTAGTTTCAGAGTCAAGGTAATTTAAAGGATTGATGCATTTTTATTAACCAAATACAGACATGGTATAACTTCTGTAGTGATATCATTCAGGATTCATTTAATTTACTCTGATTATAGCCTTAATGATTTAATCCTTATCAAATGCTTCGTATCCCATCACCCTCTGTCTCATGATTATGGGCCCCTGGGACTGGACAATTAAAGTCAATATAAAACTATAAAGAATAATTAGAAACAAAAAAACACCAACAAATAACAGATACCCGAGGTGGAGGTTGGATGACATATAGTTGTTTGCATTTGAAAAAGGAATTCAAATTACCACGAATACTAGCTTAGAAAGAACGTTGAATTAACAATATACAAATGAATTAGGACACTGACAGAGAGTTGCAGTAGGCAGTAGCAACCTACGTTTCTGCGACCAAGACAAACAACCGTTTCTTTAACTTAAATCCAATTTTTAAAAATAATTCCAGTTTGTGTCCAACTGTTCATGTAAAACAGTATGCATATACTCTAATTAGTATTCCTCCATTTTTGTAGGAGTGTTTTTGTTGTGTATACGTTTATGCCAAGGGAAAGAAAATATGAATCGGAGCCGAAGAAAAATAAATCGCAGTTCTATTTTGCATAGCTTAATGTATAAAAATGTAAGGATTTTGGAAAACAGTCTAGAGTGGCGTTGGGAAAGCACTGTGCGTGCAAAGTGGTCTTCCAAGTACTCGCGCGAGTTTTTTTCCAATTCCTTACGTGTTTACACGAGAATAGCGTTGGGAAACCACTGTACACGCGTTGTGGTTTTTCCGCTACTCGAGTGTTTTTCCAACTTCCTACGTGTTTAGACAAGAATAGCGTTGGGAAACCACTATACACGCGCTGTGGTTTTTCCGCCTTTCGAGTTTTCTCTCAACTTCCCAAGCGTTTACATCAGGCTATGTAAGTTAGAAAAGCGATTTATATTTCTTTTGTAACATAATGATGCATGATTTGTGAATAGAATTAATCCAAAGCTACAAAAAATCCAGTCCGAACCAACCAACAAAACAAACAAACAAATCCGTGCTCTTCATTGAAAGGCCCGGGGCGAGTTCCGGTTGAAATATTTGTTATTCTAATTGAAATGGGTTTCATATTGGATATTGGTCAACATTTGCACTGCAAAGGAAACCGGCTAGTGTTGAAGTTTCACTATTTAAAACCAGTGATTCTCGATAAGTGTCGGAGTAATGGTTCAGGAAAGATAGTACCAGCCACCGAACGAGTTGTCGATAAACATTGGTTGAATAAGAATATATCTTAAAAAGAGAAAGTGCCTGTCCTAACTTGGTAGGTAGATGTATTAGGATGTAACACATAACACCTATACTGAAAGAACTACACTGGCTCTCTGTTCCTCAACGCATTACTTTTACGATCTTAGTCCTCACCTACAAATGTCTACATGACCTTGCTCCACTTTATCTGTTTGACCTGTTCAAGTTCTACCGTCCCAATCGAACACTGCTATCGTCAACTTAAGGCCTTCTCTGTACACAAAGATCTAAGACTGCTACTTTCGGTGACAGAGCTTTTTCTGTATATGGACCCATTCTTTGGAACAACTTGCCGGACAACATCAGGAACGCACCATCTTTAACTGCTTTTAAAACTAGACTTAAAACTCATCTTTTTACTTGACAATTTTTTTTTAATCTTTATCGGTTTTAATCTCTTTTTAAATATTGTTAAAAGCATTGAGACCATGGTATGATGCATTTTTAAGAACTTTATTATTATTATTATTATTAATTTGCTCAGCTTGTGGTTTCTGTAATAAGACTTACACTAGAAAGTTAGTTCGCCAACTTAGAACAAAGTCATAGAGCTAAACCGCTGTAAAACACTGGTCGCTACTAACCAAAGACTCGTTGGTGATGCAAAATAAGCCAACCACACAACTCCCTTTAATTAGACCAACACGTGAAACTAGACCGCAACACTAATGATACCTGCTGATTTAACACAATACACCAACAATATAAATACCGCATACATGACCAACTTTGCTCTATTGTCTCTGAAGATGATTTCCACACACTCGGGTTGCATTGCCAAAGTGTCAGTCACCATGCAACAACAGTCCTTCTCAGGACTACACAAACCTGGAAGATCACTCTACAACAAACAAACTCCAATTGTGATGGTAGGAGATTAGCTTCTTCCATACTCTGTTTCTTAAAAGAAGAACGTTTATCGTTGGACATTCAAGTAAAGTATGCATTCTATAAATTATAAACCGATTTACCTGACAATCAAATAAACATGATAAAAAGTTCACACAGAAAATCTTTCAAACTCGTCTTCATGCATTATCAACACTGGACTCTTCTCCACTCTTTTGTTGTGTTGTGACAGCTTCAGAATTATTTGTTCCTTTGAAAAATTCTGCCACTTTTAATTTAACAGCGACATCATAGCAATTTTTTTTTGCTTTCTTATACATCGCTGATTCTTGCAGGGAAAATACAGCATGAGTGAGAGTCTGGGAAAGTGTGACTTTGGTTATACAAGTCACGGATTAAAGCACAAACAAGTTGATCATTTCTAGACAGGGTTGCACCAGAATTGAATAAACAACTGTTTTCACACATCCTTCCTAATTCTATGCACTAAATATTATTTTATCTCTTGCACAAGGAGATTTCTAAATAGTGCTGTTGGCTTGCAAATGGATTTTTACTTAAACACAGATGGGAAATGTTTTTGGATGAGTCAAAAATCTCTTTAAAAGGCATCCACTTTATAGACATAGGTGATATACATGTAGTAATAATAATAATTATATGTAGAAAAGCTGATACACCATGATTTATCTCTTTTATGACATTGGATATATTTTTTTTAATTTCCTCCTGACCACTCCTAACATGCTGTCAAAAAATCCACAAATCTAATAATTAAAAAACTGTTGGATGCAACATGTTGGATCTGTTTGAACACCATGTTGGACGATGTTGGATGTTGTTGGACAATGTTGGATGTTGTTGGATCAAGTTTGATTTGGTTCAAATGTTTCATCCAACATCGTCCAACATTTTTCTGTGCGCATGGAGGATGTAACAAAATGGCCAATCACGTGCGTACATTTTCCATATGTCACGTGATCACGCCAGCTATCCAACATGTTGGACTCGTTTGTACACTGCCCAACCAACACCATGCAACATTGTCCAACATCTTTGGACCAACAATGTTGGATGATGTTGCATCCGTTTGAATGGGACTTTACTCACAATAAATGCCTTTCTTTCTCTAATGCAAATTTTGACCATTAATACATGTATGTATTTTTTGTTTGTTTTTTAAAATAACTTTATTGCTTACATATCAAATAGTGTACATAATGACAATATGGTGTACACTTAACAAAGTAAATTTATTTATTTAATACATAATTATATGTGTGCATTTCCTAGCTGGTTTATATTTTTCTATACAGTAGGTCACACAAAGGGCAGTGTAAATTGTTCTTTCATTTCTTGTCTCATTTCAGTCATGCCCTAGATGCCGGGCATGGCTGTGAGCAAGGGCATAAGGAGTTTCCATTTCTCTGATAAATGTTTGTTGTGAGTGATTATTATGATTGACCATAGTTGACTGTCTTTGGTTTAATTTACTTTTGTTATACAATGTAATTAAATTGCTATCAATGTTTGTCTTGTTAGGAGTTGGTATTTGAAAAGCAGAATCGTCTCAAAGAGTCAATGAAGATGATGGGTTTGGCAAACTGGATTCACTGGGCGGCATGGTTTATGAAGAACCTTCTTTTCCTTCTTATTTCAGTGATTCTTATAACTATTGTTGTAAAGGTAAGTCAGTTTCTCTGCTACATGTGGTTTGTACTGTACATGCATAGCCACATGTATATGTATATATTATACAAGTGTCGATTTCAGTATCCCATGCCGTAGAAAATACAGCCAATGAGAAGCCTAGAAAGCCATTGCATATTCTGCAGTATCCAACCGGTAATGTCCCACTGCTTATCTCACTTTACGTGTGTCGCATACAATATTAAAGAACTAGAAGGGTTTTGTAGTTGAATAACTAACTTCCAAAGTATTCAACCAAATGAACTTAAATTTGGTGGGTAGGTTGTTCATCCAAATTGCTTTCCAGATATGTATTTACAATGTGTTTGTGATGTCGTATGATGTCATAATGATGTCATCAAACAAAAAAAATTGCATTTCTTAAAGTTTTGTATAATTATAGTACTTTACTGAAATCTTATTTATGTTCATTTTATTAAACCTTTTTGTATACATCACTTGTTGAAACAGGTCAGCTGAGGATCCCTTTATTAAGTAAAACATTTTTTCCTATGCAGGCATTCAAGATATTTGAATACTCACATTGGTTATTGATCTTTCTCATTTTCCTGCTGTTTGCAATGGCAGCCATTTCATTTTGCTTCTTCATAAGGTGAGCCAGTACTTAGAATTAATTAACAAACTTGAGTTGTAACCATTGTTTACTTGTAGGGCAGGGCATGTGCCAGAATCCAGTGAAAACAAGGTAGAGAAAAAGACAAAAATGGGCTCACCTCTGGTGATACCTAATGTACTGTGGGAGCCTATTTTAAAAAGGGGCTAATAATAATTATGTGACCACAGCTAGACAAATTAATAATGATATACAAAATTCTCCACAAATCAAAAGAAATCTAAGAGTTATTGAATATGTTGCTGGAAAACAGCAACATATGTAAATGTCTTTCAATCAGATCTTATAATTATGTGCTGTTTGCATTTCTGCTGTTTGGTGATTCATAGCTACTCGCCGATACATAATTATATATGCTCTGTGAATCTACTAATCCACTAAATTCGTGCTCATTAACTTATTGCTAATGAAATTTAATAATGCCTATGGAAGGGCAAAATGGAAAGGATTTTGAAAGAACTTGAATGTAATATAGCAAAACTGTCTAAAAATCAATGTGGATTAAAATTATATATTTATAATGCAAATTTCATAGACTGTCAATTTTTTCCTATTGAGTACTTGGCATTTCCAAGAACTTTATACAACTGATACATACATACATATTTTGCATACATATTTTATTCAAGATGCAAAATAATTACATATATTACAAGAAAGAAAGTGCATCCCGAAGGGAAGTTGAGAGGTTAGCCCTATATGACAACTCCCGAAAATAATAAGATAATGTGTTATACATGTAAATATGGCTAAATAAATGATAGTACAGATTAAAATGTGTTAGAAAGACTAAAATTTAGAGACTAAAAATTAAAAATTACTACAGACTAAAAATTAGAGACTAGATATTGAGATGAAGCTTAAGGTGACAACTTTTGAAAGCACCAATTATAACTTTCCAATTTCTTTTGGCAGGTTGTTCCATAGTTTTATGATTCTGATAAAAAAAAGTATTTGTAGCAGTTTACCCTTGCTGGGTTTAGGTACAATTTGTTGCAATGGTTTTATCTGGTGCTGGAAAGTTTAGAAAATTCATAATGATTGTTCAACCCTGGCCATAACCATAAATTATGTTCTAATATTACTACATGAAACTGTTGCAGCACATTATTCAACAATGCAATCCTCAGCATGCTGTTTGGGGCAGTTGTGTGGTTCTCCAGTGTTGTGCCATATCTCAATTACAGCACAGAGGAAACATATGATGGCTTGTCAAAGTAAGTATGTGTATATACGTGCAATTCATGTAGTTTTTAGTTTATTGAGTGAGGCACGAATATCAGTACAGTGTGGAGGAAACACATTTTAGCAATTGCTTGTTAAAAGTATTAATAAAAATATACACTATATTGCAGTTATAAAATAATGCTCCCAGTTCCTCAATCTGTTTATTTTATTGATTAACATCAGTATTTGTACATGTACTGGGTGTATCCAGTTGAGCATAGCTGGTTTAAATGGAGCCCTGATTTACACACAAAAGTAAAATAAATTTAAACACGCACACACAGTTTACACAGTACAGAAAAAAAGTTACGGAACAAATAAAATAAAGGTAATAAAACCGTTTATTATATGTCAGTACTGATTCTCAGGTCCGTAATTAAATTCCCGCATTCTGATTGGCTGAAATTTAGGTCCGTATCTTCCCGTACAGACTTTTCGTCTGTAGCAAAATTCAAAACAATGTCGAAAGAAACAAAAGTAAATACAATAAAAATCGTAATAACCTCGTTTGCTCGGTCTGTCCGGGAGAATATTTTGCCCTCGGTCTTTCGTACAATGAAAGACCTCAGGCAAAATATTCTCCTGGACAGACCTTGCACTCGGTTATTAAGATGTTTTTAATGCCCTGAAGTGCATCTTAATTAAGGCCCCGCTTGAATTTAAGGGCATTGGCTTCATTTCTTAAGAAAGAAGGTGATGGTGTGTTCTATACCTTGCCCCATTGTACCTAAATGAGCTGTCAATTGGTATTTGGAAGTTTTACATGTAAAATGCCATGGGTAAGCGAAGCTTGTCTTTTTCCCTCGTGTTAATTAGTCATGAAAGTCACTTGAGAATTGGAATTCTTGTAGTAAGTACATGTAAGCAGGTACAAGGCCATTTAGACACAAGTTTGTAAACCTGCAGGCAAATCTGGTAGCGTATTTGAGGCTCTAAAAATGACCAACTAAGAGTGAGATTGATGTCACACTGTTGAACTTTATACCCTTCACTGATGTGACAACATGCTGAGGAATGTTAACCCTAGCAAGTCTCTGGTATTTTCGTAATAATTATTTACATTTGCTTAGTTTTAGTATGGTTAAGAAAGAGGACATACAAGACTCAATCATATCAGTGTCATCAACATATAGAGTTGAATATTACAATCCTGAATTACATATCAAATGGTAGTTCATTAAAATCTTAATTTATTTTAACCCCCACTCCTTTTACTGCGTTACGAAAGTCTAAGAACATAATTAATGCACTGAGTTCTAAGATCTTCGGCTAGAAATACTTTTTCCAAATTATAATAATAGTGTTGCAAATTAACTTAAATAGTCTTTCACACATCAAAATCTTGTCATTATGGCTACCATATTTTTGATATTGGAATTTAGTAATTTTTATCTAACTTTGCACTGTATCCTTTGTCTTGCAATTAGGAGTGCAAAAGCTTCTATGTGCTTGCTGCCGACATCATGCCTTGGTATTGCGACGAGAATCATCACCATTCTTGAAGGCCGTAAAGTTGGTGTACAGTGGGATACTGCTTCCAATTCAGTGTCGGCTGATGACTCGTTTAGTCTGGCACTAGTTCTGGTCATGTTTGTGGTTGATTGCCTTGTCTACGGCACTTTGACATGGTAAGTGATGTCAGACTTTCAGTTTTTTTTAGTTTTTGTATTTACTTGTAAAGCCCTGAGGCAGTTGCATGATTCCCAGAGGGAGGAAGACGGGGGGAAGGATTAGGGCTCCAAAGTAATTCTTGGTGATAAAAGGTGCCCCCTGAATAAATTTTTGCCTTTCTTGACCTTTTTCCTTGCTCCAAATTTTTCTCATAATTGAGTCAGGAGGGAAAATCGCATTTTTGCTGCGTTTGCAACAAAATGCTCCATCTCTTGTGAATATTTACGTGTAAGAGTCATTAAGTTGAACACATTGAAATTTGAAATCATATACATATGTTTCCTCATTAGTTGAGCCAGAAATGACATTAAGTTGTCAATATTGTCACAATCTGCTCTTGGAGATCCCTTTCCTGCTAATATTTTTCATCTGGGGGAGGGAGGGGGGTACATACTCTCCAGAATTTGTGGTGGGGTGTGCTGCTGGCTTCTCAGAACCCTTACCCTGTACCAGACCAGGCACCAGAAATCCTTATTCTGTCCCAGGCTGAACACCCAACAACACATAAAATATAAACCCAGTCCCAGACGAAACACCTAAAAAACTAAAATCCATACCCTGTTCCAAACCAAAAGGCTTTAAAATCATACCCTGAGCAGTTGCCATACCCATATAGCCAATATATGGGAGTACCCCCCCCTGGGTGACAATGATATTGCATTTATATTGTGCCCTTTCCATGTGAATATGTTCAAATGCGCATTACAGAATCAGAGATCAGAACCGAAACCATTGAAGGCGCCGCAGGCTGCTGCTATATGGTCCATGTAAGATCTCTTATACTAGAACAATGTCTGTATTAACTAATTGTTGTTTGGAGAGTTGTATAATTATAATAAATACCAAATTGTAACATCTTTCATTTTAGAACCAATAATTGACCATAATAAAAAAGATGGCGACTGGTACATTTACCCATAATTCTTAGCACACGAAAACCCTAAAAACGCTCATAAAAATGCACTGAAATGTCCCAAAAACTTCAAACCTAGCATTCACAATGTTTTTAGTACAAGGACGAATTTTGCAAAACTATATTGGCTTTCTATGTGCCTCTTCGTTGCGTTAGGTTCGCAAGGTATTGTGGTTAAATGTACAGCCGCCATCTTTTTTATTATGGTCAATTATGGGTAGATTCTCAAAGTATTGCCAATTTCTTTCTTGAACTGGGTTACTGTGCCAGAAAAAGCTCAAGCTGAGAATAGTTTTTGATACTGTCGAGAAAAAATGGTCAAAAATTAGTTCATGGAAAATTCTTAAAAGTCATGGAATTACCAAAGGTCAAAAGTGTACGAACCCTATTGTCTCCTTTCTCATGCAATGGTTGGTTGGTTGGTTTTTTATCCCAAACTTGTATTCTAGTCTCCATTCTTAACGTTGTTTCCATATAGACGTAACACGTCACAAACAAACGCAAACAATTTACTAATTTAATTTAATTTAATTTAATTTACAGCTCTTCTATGCGTATTATGCGAAAGCTTCAATGCGCTTACAATTGAATATAAAATCTGCTTTAATTTTAGTTATCGATTGGCTGTCTGAGATCGAACGCAAACTGTTTGCGTTAGCGTTTCGATATGCTACTTTTGGAGACTATGTCCGAAACAGTCGCAAACGAGACGTGAATATAGAACTGTCGGCGACACATCGGAAAGAAACCGTAAAATGTATTTCCATTATCGCAAACAGCCCGTCGCACACTGTTTGCGTCTGTTTGCGACGTGTTACGTCTAAATGGAAAACAACCTTTAGCGTAATTGCACTGAAACAGAATATGCTCTGTATCTCTTGTACAACAGTGATGTAATTTTGTACGTTATGTAGCTATAGTGTCGTACAATTGTATGACACTACATAACATAACGTACAAAATTACATCACTGTTCCAGCAAGAGCTCCTGCCCACTAGCCGGCATTGTCTCTGTTGCAGATAGGAAGACTAATACCTAACCGAGTCTCACTATATCTCAACAATGCATGACTAATTTGTTGTATCTATCTGTTAGACTATCAGTATCATGCATCTTTTTGTATTGTTCGGCAGAGGTACAAGCAAGACCAGGTACAACCACGATTAGGCCAGCGCCATCAGAACAGGTAAAATATATTTGTTTCACCTTTCGGTGCACGTTTTTCCAGAGAATTTCGGCAATTAAGGCTAGAGGACAAAACAAAACATGTAAATTTCACAGGTCAGAGGTGTTGGATGACAACAGTCGCCCAGGCTTATCCACCTTGTTTTGCCTCTTGTTTCTTGACTTTTATAAAGTTTTAGGTATTAGGAGAATCCAACAAATTAGAACTCGATGCTCTTACAAATGAAAATAAAGGGATTTTAATCGTTAAAAAGATCCTCGTCTGGCAGGAAGTACTCCAGTAGGGAGTGGCCTTGAGTTGGGTTTAATCTTGGGAGCAGTGGGTACAAGCACAGGACAGCGTGGAGACTGGGCCCGAACCCGTGATCCTAGACACAAACGCCAGCACACTAGGGTACGCTGCCTGACGATTTTAATACATAAACCTGTAGGGTGGTGTAGATAGCGTAGTGGGTAGGTAGGCTTAGTAGTGGACACCGTGTCCTTTTGTCGGTGTGCCCGCTATTGGCGAATTTGTAAATAAATAAATAAATAAATTAGCTAAAACAGGTAATACATTTCACAGCAAACCGTTACTGCAAATCTAATCCTATGTTCTGAATATCTAATTTATACTGAACATTTGCTTCTTGTGGTATTTCAGAGCAGACCTCACACTTCATCTGGTTCACGACCAGGCTCAAGGCCACGATCTGGGCCAAATTCACAAGCTGCCGAAGGTTTGTTAGTTTTTAGTATCCTCTGTATTTTGATGTTTCCAGTTAATATTTATGGTATTATACATGTATCCCTTGATTGGCGGGAGGGTGGTGCATTCACTGTTCGGCTTTTCTGAAGGTTGGATACATGTGAAGCGGGGACTGCTATACTCTTATTAACCGAGTGCGAGGTCCGTACTGTAAGTTACGGACCCGAGTTTTTCTTATGGCCCGAGAGCGCAGCTCGAGGGCCAATGAGGAAAAAACGAGGGTCCGTAACTTACGGTACGGAACGAGCAA
>JANVCJ010076223.1:0-11829 GCA_026413505.1 Epizoanthus ramosus
GTGTTTCTGAGGAATATTTCAATAATACTTTATAGGCACCGGATTACGTATTCCTAGATGAAGAAATCAAATTTAAATTTTGGCTCAACCATTGGTTAAAGTTAACCGACCTTCGAGCAACCCCGGCGCCTGCACAGCCTGGGCCCGTTATCAAAAGAAATAAAATGTATATTATCGTGCGGAATACGCACAGCAGGACATTTTCTGATGGAAGAATTAACTGTCTATAAACTATAAAACAGAAAAAGTAGACAAGCGAGAGCAGTTCAGAACGTGAATTGAATCCAAAAGAAATGATAGTCGAACGGTGTGAAAATTGCGATAACGTGATTATAAAATGATTGTTTGTTTGTTTGTTTACAACTGTTTTGATTTCCACGCGGTCATCTGGGTCATACCGTTTCTTTAAATTATTTATGTATTTGAAACACTGAGCCTCATTTCTTCACTTTTACAATGTGTCAGAAACTTTTCATCAGGTATGCTATTGGCAAATTTGCGACTTCTCCTTATTATATCTAGAGGGAATCAAACGTTTGCAACGGTGAAGTCTTGTATGCGCATTTAAATAACCATCGGTCCCTTACTGGAAGTTCTAACGTACAGCGCCCAGTTGCTCGCGCGACAATGGTTTAACTTTTACCCAAATTTTAAATTTGATTTTATCATCTAGGAATCCAGTGCCTATTTTAAAAAGGGGCTATCTCACAGTAATGCGCATGTTCGCAAGTCATGTCAGGAACAAAGCCTTCACAGTCATGAAACACAAGTTGTAAGCTCAACAGGGTGACAAGAAATGGTTAAATGGGTATATAGTGTAAAAACCGTCACAAAAACCGAGCAGTATAAATTGTTGATGTGGTCAGCGGTAGTAGAGTTCACTATATCGACGATGCTATGAAGTAGTCGCAAAAACAAAATACTGTGGACATTTCTTGAGTGATAGTCGAGTTTTCTTTTATTTAATCTGGATGCCACTTTGTCATTTTTGACCCCAATAATGTTAGTACGTATATACACAACACTCAGCTTGCGGAATATGTTGATTTACGATGAGCTTACAAATGTCAGGCGACCGAAAAACAAGACGGTGAGGACGCACGCATGTACTCGCACGAGTGCTGTCTAACGGTAACAATTACTGAGACATATTTGCGTGTCAGTTTGGATGAAACCGTGAATGTTTGGGGGAAAGTGTTACGCCAATCATTTTATATGAAGGTAAATGTACTTATGTTACCAAGGTAGATATAAAAGTTAAAGAATTGTACTCCTTACATTATCTCCTTATATAGGGCGCGGTTTCAATTGTTCTATCCACATCTCTCTATATATTTACGTTACAACGAATATTATCTGTCAGTTTTAAATATCAACCTTAATACTGTTCAGCAAAAAGAAATTCATCCTTATGCTAAGTTAGATGGTCGAAAAATTATGAATATGACGGTTGCGCGCCCAAGACTCCAACCTCCACATGTTTGACAGTCCGTTATTTCTATAATATAGCCTAATTCAAACAAATCTTTCTGTAAAGTAGCATGATGTATCTGCTACTGATAAAATCTAAGCTGTTTTGCACAAACCCGGACTTGTTAACAAGCGCTCGTATTATACCCAATTTCAACGCCGTAATTACGCGTTTTGACGATTTTCGAGTACCACGAACATTCACCAAAATATTTCGTGCATAATAGGGAGCAGCGACAAAAGAAATCCATTTTCATCTATTGTATACCCACCTTGTTTCGTACAAAATTTTTAAAGGAAATCTAAAATCTTAAATTGAGAGTTTGTAATCCGTTTCAATCTTCCCCAATTTTAACCATCCACGTTCCTTTACGACTTATCTTCAGCTCTTCACCCACCGTAAGCTGTTAGTTTAAGATTTCCATATTTTGTGGAGAATTTCGTACGTCGCAAAAATGATTTGAGATAGCCGTGACATAGTTCCTTTAACAAATATACTATCAAACACTAACAGTGAGGGAAATACTGCCGACACATGTTGATGCTATGAAAATATACTTACCCTAAAGTGAATTATTATCTACAGAAATAACTTTTAATGAGATTATATACATGTATAGAAATAAAAATTACAGCCAACGACAATTTAAATTCCAACATTTATTCTTTAAATGCAATATGAATGCCTCGTGGCAATGCGCAATGAATGGACTCGTGGCAGCTGAATGGCCCGGCTTCGTGGCAAGAAATATCCAGATGACATGCACGAACACGATCCGGGAACACTATATGCCATGCGTGATCACGCTGACCAGGCAATACTGCGGATGCATGATACCGATATCCTAACTTCTCCAATAATGTTACGAGTAGGGGTTGCTGCCTAATGGCAGCAATAATTTGCACAATGTATCTAAATTGAAAGTGTTACCACATTGCTTTTAATACAGAGCCTGACTGGGATGAATGGGAAGGATCTGGGACCCAGGACGACAACGAAGAACATGTGATGGATGGTAACTATGGTTAGTATGTCACGCATTGCTTCATCCAGGTTGACATTTAGATCTGTGTGCATTTGGCTCAATATTATATGTAACACCGTGTGCTAGTGTTTATAGTGTACATGTGATACACGTGATAACGATATTGTATTACATCTGCGTGTTTAATTGTCTCCCTTTATTTATTTTATTTATTTATTTACAAATTCGCCAATGGCGGGTAGACAGACAAAAGGACAAGGTGTCCCTTACTAGGCCTATCCACCCAACCCAACCCCCAAATAAGAATTAAACCCAAACCCAACCCACAAAAGATTTAAAACACTAAAACTAAGAACCTAATACCGTATATAAGTAACGAAAAATAACTAATTTAACAAGAACACGACTTGAGGATATTAATTCGGCGGCATTTGGGGCAGACAATTTTGTATGATCTTATATTGTCTGCATCAAAAACTTTATGAAGACGAGAAAAATAAAAGGTTTTCAGCTGGTTTTTAAAACTAAGGATAGTATCAGCAGTTTTTATGGTGTCTGGTACAGAGTTCCACAAGTTAGCTATTCTATTAAAATAAGAGTCCCTGAAACATGAAGTTCTGGCGTTAGAAGTAATTAAGAAGTTGCCAGAAACACCCCGGCGGGAACGCCCCTGACCGAGTGTTGTGAAATGAGCAAGATCTATGCATTCTGCCTTGCATAAATAGTGTTCTTAACTAGTTGTATAAAATGGTAGTGTAGTGTTGCCGAAGAATCAAAATATAACCAGAAGAATGGAAAACATCAGTAATGAGTATTAAATGTAAATACACTTTAACTTTTAAGTTAAAAATATGTACACGTACAACTATAAATCTAGTATAATTTGCTTGTTTATACATTTTAAAAAGAAATACTATACATTTCCAGTTTTGTTAAAGAAATAGTTTTTTCAGTAGCAATTGTATATCAAGACATTGTAGTACTCGCTGTACACTACGTAGACCTGGACCTGGTGACAATATTATAGATATTTCTCAACATCACTTACATGTAATATCAAAATATCTTTATATTGGACAGAAATGCTTTAATAAAGCACCATACAGTGATACACTAAATTCCCAAACATGAGAATTAAGTTCAAATCCTCTGAAATCCATTGCAAACAACTATTGTTGCGACTGTATACAATCGAGCTGAGTGCCATCCCAACACATTTGCTTCCCGTGAGCTGTCCGCACCAAAGGTCAAAGGAAAACAGATTCGATTGACCGAAGTCTGCCTTGATTCTCTACAATCAACCTTGGTTCTCTTCAGTATCGTTTGCTAGCTGAATTAACTCAAGTTTGTAAATCCGTATACGACGTGAACATCCGAGTGAACAGCAATCGAAAATAGCCATGAAATATAGAGCGTGCCAACGTAATTCTCACAAAATCACAATCAAGAATCACACCAAGCTAGCTAGCTATGGCATGTGGCTTTGCTCGCTCGATGAACGAGTATCCCATAATACCGCAAATGCAACTCCATATATGGAGTATGCCATATATGGAGTAATGTGGCAGTTGTCAGCCCGCCGGATGGATGGATGGATGGATCGCAGTGAATCTCGATTTTTCTTGGCATTTGGCACATTGTGTACCCTTTCAGTACTTCATGTATGCCACACATTGTGTACCATACTGGAAAGATTAGTATGCTGCCTTCGGCAGCAATTATTATTGTTATTATTATTATTACTATTTTATCAGCATGCAAAACTTTGAACCCATGACCTTCTGAACACCGGGTGGATGCTACAATACAACGCGACGCAACGCAACGCAACAATTCTGCAATTTGTTTCTGCCCCATTAAATCCTAGATCAATGGTAGAAGATTTTAGGAGGAGCCACCCACGATATGAGGACAATTTCTGAAAAACGTAGAAGATTAGGAAAACCACAATAGTAACACTTAATTATTGTATGTAAAGTATACGAAAATAACATAAACAAATCGGGTGCAGTTTGACTAAACTGCTTATTAAAACAATGTCTTTGTTTCACGCATGAATGGACAAAGGTGAATAGTGAACAATTACTCTCCGAAGTGGAGGTGAATAGCGTTGGATTTCTCACCGACACAGGAAAATAATTGCGCTTAAACCAATGAATCGCTGTAATACCAATTTGGTTTTTTATTAAGAAATAATACGTACTCCGATGAGGACAAATGACCGTACTAAAAGATGGCGTCTGTACATTTAACCACAATACCTTGCGAACCTAACACAACGAATAGGCACATAGAAAGCCATATATTTTAGCAAAATTTGTCCCTGTACTAAAAACATTGTGGATGCTAGGTTTGAAGTCTTTTGGACTTTTCAGTGCATTTTTATGAGTGTTTTTAGGGTTTCGTGCGCTAGGAATTATGGGTAAATGTGCCAATAGTCATATTTATTTAAACCAAGCAATAAATACATACCACGAGAAAACATCCGAACCATTTTGTATTGACGTTTTTCTATTGAGAGGAACTGTTGTTTCGTATATTTTCGGGAAATGTCGGCGCCATTTTGTCAATTAGTGTACACTCATGCGAGCTCGGAATAGTGAACAATTATTCTCCGAAATAGACGTGAATAGCGTAGCACCTTTTATTGCCCAATCAGATTGCACGAAAAGAGTTATTCACTTGTTGGGTAATACAATACCATGCAATACCATACCATACCATACCATACCATGCCATGCCATGCCATACCATGCCATTCCATGCCATGCCATTCCATGCAAAGCCATGCCATGCCATGCCATACCATACCATACCATACCATACCATACCATACCATACCATACCATACCATACCATACCATACCATACCATACCATATACCATACCATACCATGCCATGCCATACCATAATAAGATGTTTATTATATGGCCTTTCTGATGGTGTTCTCTGACCTCTCTCCAAGTATAAATTTGTCAATTTCCTGACTGCTCGAGTCGGCGACTTCTTCTACAAACTCCACATCTTCGTCGTTCTTTTGAATTTGATTCGGTTCTTCTAATTCAGGGAAAAGTGAGAAATTAGGTGAGATTCCGTAGTCGTCGTCAGAAAAATTTCATGTTTTGAATTTCCCACTAGGCAAAAAACAAAACAAAACAAAAACAACTTGATTTGCAGGGCCGATACGCAGGGCCGTACGGGACTTATGGACCTCGTTTTAGCCTATCACAGCGCGCGAAATTCATTGGCCATATTATAATTCAGCTTACCTTGCCTTACTTTATTGAGCTTACCCTACATTATTCTACCTTACCTTACCTTACCTTGCCATACCTTACCTAACCTTAGCTTACCTTAGCTTACCTTATCTTGTCTTACCTTACTCCACCTTACTATACCTTACTTAACCATACCTTGTCTTACCTTACCTTACCTTACATTGCCTTGCCTTACCTTACCTTACAATGTCTTGCCTTGGCTTACCTTGCCTTACCTCACCTCATCTTATCTTACCTTACCTTACCTTACCTTTCCTTTCCTCGCCTCAGCTCAGCTCAGCTCACCTCACCTATCTTACCTTACCTTACCTTACCTTACATTACTTTACCTTATCTTACCTTACCTTACCTTAGCTTACCTTAGCTTAGCTTACCTTACCTTACCTTACCTTACCTTACCTTACCTTACCTTACCTTACCTTACCTTATCTTATCTTACCTTACCTTACCTTATCTTATCTTACCTTACCTTATCTTACCTTACCTTACCTTACCTTACCTTATCTTACCTTACCTTACCTTACCTTACCTTATCTTACCTTACCTTACCTTACCTTACCTTACCTTATCTTACCTTACCTTACCTTACCTTGCCTTGCCTTGACTTGCCTTGCCTTGCCTTACCTTACCTTACCTTACCTTATCTTACCTTACCTTATCTTACCTTACCTTACCTTACCTTACCTTACCTTACCTTGCCTTATCTTATCTTATCTTACCTTACCTTACCTTACCTTACCTTACCTTATCTTATCTTACCTTACCTTACTTTACCATACCTTACCTTACCTAACGTTGCCTTACCTTGCCTTACCTTGCCTCACCTTACCTTACCTCACCTTACCTTATCTTATCTTACCTTGCCTTACCTAACCTTACCTTGCCTTGCCTTACCTTACCTTACCTTATCTTATCTTACCTTACCTTACCTTATCTTATCTTACCTTACCTTACCTTACCTTACCTTACCTTATCTTGCCTTGCCTTGCCTTGCCTTACCTTACCTTACCTTACCTTACCTTACCTTGCCTTATCTTACCTTATCTTATCTTACCTTACCTTACCTTACCTTGCCTTACCTTATCTTACCTTACCTTACCTTACCTTACCTTACCTTATCTTATCTTACCTTACCTTACCTTACCTTACCTTACCTTACCTTACCTTATCTTTCCTTGCCTTGCCTTACCTTACCTTACCTTACCTTGCCTTATCTTACCTTATCTTATCTTACCTTACCTTACCTTGCCTTACCTTATCTTACCTTACCTTACCTTACCTTACCTTATTTTATCTTACCTTACCTTACCTTACCTTACCTTGCCTTATCTTACCTTACCTTACCTTACCTTATCTTACCTTACCTTACCTTACCTTACCTTATCTTACCTTACCTTACCTTGCCTTACCTTGCCTTACCTTGCCTTATCTTACCTTATCTTATCTTACCTTACCTTACCTTACCTTATCTTACCTTACCTTACCTTACCTTATCTTACCTTACCTTGCCTTATCTTACCTTATCTGATCCTACCTTATCTTACCTTACCTTACCTTATCTTACCTCACCTTACCTTACCTTACCTTGTCTTATCTTACCTTACCTTACCTTACCTTACCTTACCTTGCCTTGCCTTACTTTACCTTACCTAAGTAAGATTATCAACCAAACCCAAGGCACTGTCATTTTAATTATTCCTGACCTGCAGGTACAAATACTGCTTTTGAACCTGGAAGGATTTTTGAAGGAAAAAGACATCGACGAGCTGCACTAATCAATCAGAGTGCTGCAACTACCGTAATCGATGTAGCAAAAGTACTGGAACAGTACATTAAGACCATCACTGCTGCAAGACTCTGCTCGCCCAGGGACAAGATCTGCATTCAAGGTCCACGGGGACCTCCTGGTGTACCTGGAGCAAGTGGAAAACAGGGGCCTCGCGGTAAAAAGGGGCATCGGGGACCACAAGGGACAAGAGGGCTACAAGGTCCTGCGGGACCACCAGGCCCCAGGGGCCAAAAAGGACTTCAGGGAGCGCCCGGGCCGATTGGTGCCCCGGGCCCCAGAGGAGAACCTGGAGAACCCGCCTCTGAACCGCACGTGAACATTTCGCCGCCCTCCGTCACAGCTGTCGAGAATCACACTGCTGCGTTCCAGTGTTCCGCAACTGGAAATCCAAAACCTCGGGTCACGTGGTCGAGAGATTCTGGTTCACTGAGTAACGAAAGGACGATCACTGATAGCACAGGAAAACTGGAGATAAGACGAGTGCGCTATAACGATTCAGGGAACTATTCCTGCCTCGCCGAGAATATCTTGGGAAGATCACAGGGCTCCGCTAATCTCTTTATCACAGGTACAATCCTTGGTACAAAGAATTTCTTAGTTCTCTTTCCATTTGTCGTGTCTAGCCACACTGGCCTGCTCGTGGTTTAGAGCCGCTCGCTTCTCGTCGTTACGCACTAGCGCAGGAGTTTGATGACTTTTGGCGGGAAAATTTGCTGGCGTGCGCCGTGACCTTTGAATTTACTTTCCATAATAATTATAATTAATAAATCGAAAACACGCTTAGTTCCAGAATATCTTGGGAAGATCACAAGGCTCCGCTCATCTCACTATCACAGGTACAATCCTTGGTGCAAACAATTTCTTAGGGCGCTTTCTATTTGTCGTGCCCGGCAGACGCTACCAGCTAGTCCTCAAATGGAATGCGACAACTATCGGGATTGGTTCTAGCCAGACTGACCCTGCTCATGGTTAGAACCGCTCAGTTCTCCCTGTTGTTCGCCTCTGTTGTTATAGCCTCGTTTTGGTGACTACATCAGTGATGTCAAATCCAAGATGGCGGGTAATTCGCTTTTGGCACAAGCCGCTCGCTTCTCGCCGTTACGCACTGACGCAGGAGTGTGATGACTTTTGGCGGGAAAATAAGGCGTGCGCCGTGACCTTTCAATTTACTTTTCATAATAATAATAATAATAATAATGATAATAATGATAATAATAATAATAATAATAAATAAATAAATCGAAAACACCCTAGTCTGTTATTTCATTTCGGTAAGAAAAAATCCAGAACTCTGATCGATCGATCTCTAAAATAGAGCCAGTAACTGACCCTGTGGATATACATTCTGATTTAATAATTACAAGTAATTCATTTCTCTAGTTACTAATATATTTGTAGTGTAAGTTATAAGTAGTATAGAGAGTATTCCTTTTAGCTTCTTTTTGTGTTTTCTGTCCTTAAAGAATAATATATAAAGTAACTATTTCCTAGGTTATGACAAAAAATATCAGATTATATTGTTTTTTCAAGTTATTCTATTACGTTTTCAATAGCACAATTTTGTATTTTAGGCAAGAGTGCTGGTTTTTGTTGTTGATCTTGTTGTTGTTGTTGCAGTTGTTGATGATGATGATGTTATTGTAGTTGTTGATGATGATGATGAAGATATTGTTTTTGTTGTTATATTATTGTTATTGTTGTTGTTTTTGTTGTTGTTGATGTCGATGTAGATGTTGTTGTTGTATTGTTGTTGTTGTTGTTGTTGTTGTTGTTGTTGATGATGTCGATGTCGATGTTGATGTTGTTGTATTATTGTTGTTGTTGTTGTTGACCGGATGAAGATATTGTTGTTGTTGTTGTTGTTGTTGTTGTTGTTGTTGTTGTTGTTGTTGTTGTTGTTGTTGTTGTTGTTGCTGTAAACCTCAATCTCTGGATCATACATAGCCCATGTTGCGAATGTCAAAAACAAAGCTAGATACCAACTTAGTTGCCAGTTCACTGCCTTTGCCCAAATAACCTTGACACTAACTTGATTTTAATTTTTTTCCCAGGTAAACCTCTCTTTACAAGAAAGCCACCTTCTTTGTTTACAGCTCACGAGTTATCGACAGTTAACATCTCTTGTGAAGTTTATGGTAATCCACCGCCAGTCGTTCGCTGGACCAGATCTGGGCTCTCTATCGACCATGCTCGTGTAAAGGTACACAGCGGTTTGATGACGTTTAACCCTGTGCTGCTGGCAGATAATGGAATATACTTCTGTAAAGCAACGAACGCACACGGATCCATTGAAACAGCCACCAACATTATTGTACGAGGTGAAATTTTCATTCATCATTCATTTCATTCATTTATTTGTATCACCAGATACATTGTTTACACATACATATAATACATAAATTACACACACAAATTAGGTGTTGAGGAAGCCCAAAAGAAACCAACAGGGCTTATGATGTTGGACCTCCCTCGTGACAAGTTTTAAGCTAGCTGACTGATTTAAAGTACCGTGGTGCAGAGGCGTAGGGCGAAAGAAATAAAAAGAAAACATTTAATTAACACGAAAAAATTTCGTAGCTTTGATTTGCAAATGCGACATTTGAACAACTATGAATATCGAAGCTAAGAGTAGTAACAAAATTAAGAGATTTTAAATGAATAAATCTTGCTGGTTGCTTTCAACAAAGTATGACCAATTTATTTTTAGAACGATAACTGTGATTGGTTCATTAACCACGCTACTATTAATTAATTGGACACTGGGCACCTGTAATCGGACACTTGAATAAACTAATCGCACCTCATCAGCCAGATAATGATCATATATAGGTATAAACAACAACAACAACAACAACAACAACAAAAATAACATTTCTGGGAGTAGTATAACCCACCACTGATGTAAATGGAATGTTAGGAATGTTAGACATCCATATATGATGAGCGTGAATGAAATGTTAACAAGCTAACAAGAAAGGAATGGAGCATAACCCATTAACATATGCATGGCCTCAATCATCTCCATTTGTCAGGAAACGAGTTCACTTTACTGTTGATGAAATTGCAGCTAGGAAAAGACACCAACAAATAGAACATTGAACATTTCAAGCTTATGCAAAGACTATCAAGAGATCCCTCTACGACTTTGTGCAAGAAGAGTGCGACGGTTGTCAAGTGAATCACCCAGGTCAAAACCACCATCACGTGTGCCTTTCCATGTCATTCGAACAACAAGTGGATTGTTTCTAGGAACAGACCCTAGATAGCTAGAGTTGATGAAGTTCAAGTCACACCAGAGTGAATCAGTGCATTGGAAAATCTCTATCAGAGACTGAACGAACTTGAGCTGATAATAAACAATTACCAATGGGAATCTGAGGACTACATTCAAGGCCAAAAGCCGGTGTTGGGACGATGTTATAAATCTGGTTTCCTTCACTAAAAAGTATGTTAAGGCCGGTGAGAAAATGAAGGTTTCTACCTCCTCCCCCCAAATCAATGTTGGGTGCTTTTGTCAGCGTCATTTTGTTAATTCTGCGCGATTTCACTGATGTTTCGCATCCAACATTGATTTGGGGGAGGGGAGCGTTATACATTTTTCCTTATTGTCCCAACCTTTATGGCCATGATTGTGGCTTGAGAAGTGCAAAAGGCCTCACAGGAGGCTCTGTTCACTTGTGAAAGGCACTTGCGTGTGATGAACAATTTACACTGTAACATGAACACCGTTAGAACAGCCTGTGAAGTGAATCAAGCTAAGCTGCTTATGAGGCATGTACACTTGCATATAAAAGGACAATACAACCACGACAAAGAGCGGTCAATAAGTGATTGTTTTTATTACACATCACTTATAATATAGCCGAATCCAATCTTAGAATTACACACACTTTCGGTATTCCTACTCATGAACAGTTACTGATTTGTGTTTTATTGCAGGGACATATACCGAGAGCAAAGCTGTATCCCTTTCCTAGCCAAGAGTATCAAACGTCGTCGATAGTACACATTAGAGAGCTTAAGGGCCTCCACAGACTAAGCATTTAGTTGTTGACAGCTATTTTGGATCGAGTATTTTTGATTGATACTAAATGTGACCGATAAAAGCATTTCACACACTGGGGCGATAGTTGTTGACAATAAAATCATTTCCGCGAAAACCTGGGAACTAACGCTACTGGACATGCTCAGTAATGACTTTGCATTTTTCAAAATGGCGGAGTCGAGAAAATGCCACTGACCACAAGCAACGCAGATACAACAAACTGGGGGTTGTTATCGACAACTAAAAAATCAATGTCCACA
>JANVCJ010076234.1:0-11829 GCA_026413505.1 Epizoanthus ramosus
TATCTATTTACTATAATTATTATAACAGAACAATGTGGTTTTAATACTGTCCAATGTTTCCACAATATTACTTCTAAATAATATAATCATCTATACAGTAAATATAAAATAAATTTTTGACTTCAGGAAACATTTGTTTATATTCAGTCATAATATCACATGCTTGTCTTACATGTATATTTTTAAAAAAATAAATATTTATATCGATATATATTTTAAATATTACTATATTTGTGTGAAAGTATAGAGCACGAAAAGTATTTATACAACTGATTCTTAAGCGGAACACCTTGAAACAGGTTGTAACAGTGAGGAGGGGGCAAATTTCCATCTTCATTAACTCTTTCCCTACCAAACCCTGCCAAGCCATCCCACTGTCCTTCTCCAGACCAAAAAAAAATGAAATGCTTCCTACTATAAAACATATACATGTATAGTACAAAGCCATTACTATTAAATATAAAACACACTGACAAATCTGTTGATGGGGTTGCCGCTGAAGATAGATACTGTGGGCTGCAGTAGGGTTAGAGCCATTACGCTCTGTTACTTTTGTTGTACCAACTGCTGTAGGGCACGATTTTGATTTTGCTGAGACTCCATCAACTTCTGGAAGGACTCATTCAGCATAGAAGATGGCTGAGAAATAGACTGGTTGGCTAGCCATTTAGGTACAGTACACCAGGGTTGAGGGCTTGACTCTTAGGTAGCATGGCTTTGCCTTGCTGCGCTTTTTCCAATTTTAGACGACTGTTGGATTTCACACTGGAGGTAGAGGACTCACCTGCATGGCTGCTTTTACTCCCTTCTTCATAGATTTCCTTTTTAGCCTCAGTGGCAGTGAAGTTGGCTTGCATTTTAAGTGCTGCTTTCTTCTGTTTTAATTGCAGTTTCTGAATTTCAAGTTCTTCCATTGCTTTTAGCACTTCTTCTTGCACAAGTAATTTCGCCTTTTTTGCTGTGACTTTAGATTTTGATTCTAACCGATGCTCAGCATTGTACATTATGGCTCTGGCTCTTTGGAATTTCTCAATGTTCCTTCGTATTGATGTCTTGATTCTCCTGCTGTCTTTCCTTTTGCTGCCAGCTATTACAGCCTTTCCTGGAGACATCCAAAGCTTCTCGAGAACATCATGCTGCCCAATGGCTCCTTCATTGAAGGCCAGTGCAGCCCCCCTTACTGTCGTGTCAACACTGACATACCCCTTCTGTTTATGTTTGGGGCATCTAAGCCATACCAGGGCATTTACAGACTCATTGGTATTTTGTGAATACCCCGGTACACACCATTTCAAGAGTTTGGGTTCACTCAGCCGCTCGACTACAGGGGTCAAAAAGTCAAGATCCAAATGATGGTCCTTGTCTTCAAATGTACTTGTTCCACTGTTTGAAGCAATGTCTTTCTGGTAAGCACACCAGGAGTTAGAACCGTTTGGGCAGTATTTGTGCCTTTTTTGGCATCATTCAATTTGGTGGAGTGATACAAGACTGCTTTGATTGCTGTTTGCATATTTGTAACTACATTTACAGTGTCAACTTCTGCCCGTGTTTTGGCATATCTGTCTACATTTTGCCTAATGGCCTTTCCATAGTATCGTTGGAGTTTGTCAATGGCAGAGCAAGTCAACCGTCCGGAATGCCCCCAACTGCCTTACCATCTTTGAGTTTTTTCTCTTTGGTCAACTTTAATAAATTTTCCCCATGCGCTTTTGAACATGCCCAATGCAGTCAAGTTTATTGACATATTTACATGGAGTGTCCCAAGTGCATGGTCTGTTTCCCGTTTCTTATATGAATCTGTTTTCTTCCAAGCCTCGTATTCTGGTGAATTATTTTTCATTAGGTCATACCGTGAACACATATTGCACACACCATAGACATCCCAGACTTCTCTATGTGCCTTGCTGTCTCAATATTAGGCAACAATTTTTTACTTACACTGCATCTCTCTCTTGCGGAGGGCATTCAAGTTTCTTTTCCTCCGGGTTCTGAACTTGTAGACGTAGTGCAAGTGGCGGGTTTGTAAATTGATGGAACCGCCAAAACTCCATCGCTGTCCAAAATTAATCACGGCACGATTTTGTATGTCAATCCAGGTAGACTATCAAATTTTTTCACATAGTCTTCTGGCTTAAAGTGGTCACCACAGATACGAGAGTGAATTGTAGGGTTCCACTCCTTTTTTGCCCCATCATCTCCCTTCTCAACTCGTTTTGACCACATGAACTGTAGCCACAGTCGATGTCTTCTTTTTCCCTCGTGGGTTTCCGTATTTAGGAATGGAAATTTGTGCAAGTGTTTTCCTGGAGTACTGGTGGTATTGCTACAACCGTATACACAACACATCTGTACACCATTGTGCCAAACACAATGACAAAGGAAGGAAATACAACTCGGTCGCGTGTGTTATTGTTCACTTTGTACAGTCGAGTGAATTTATAGAGTACAAAGCTAAATTAAGCAATCCTGCCTACATCGACGTCATGAACAAATTCGTCGCCAGTCTACCGCTCGGGAATCTCGGTACTCGGTCATAACCGAACCAGAAGTGAAAAATCCGGCATTTTTGGTAAGTTTCTCTTCGAAAAAGTTGGGTAAGGAGTTCTCTACGACCATTTTTACTTTTCATTTATTTTTCTATACCACTTATACTTTGTATTTTTGCAAAAATAAATTTTCTCATATAGGCACTTTAATGAATTTTCAAAATGGCATGCTATAATCATAATTGTTGTAATTCAAAAACGCTCTTTACACAAGCAACTAGCTATATAATTTACAATGAAACTTTTACTGCAATGTCATTCAAATTAATTGCATCGTCTTGAAATAAAAGCAGGGTAATACATGCAGCCAGTTCATTTGATGGTAATACATTCAGCCAGTTCATTTGATGGTAATACATGCAGCCAGTTCATTTGAAAGTTCATTTGAAGTTCAAGGCAGTGTTCATGTAAGAATTGTTATTCTTACAACCAGAACATTTCCAGTGAATGGTAGACTTCAAAGCAGTTCTTGTCTGGTTTTCCGATGCAACGATGAACATTGCACAAACTACATTTGACATTTGATTTGTATCGCTTGTCTTCAGCAGATTCCCTATCACGCTGGTATCTTCGTTTGGAAAGGTTGTACTTACACTCACAAACAACACATCTGGCGTTTTTGCCCTCCATGAGGACAGGAAAATGCAGGCCAACATTTTGCATCCTCTGTGGGTAGTCTGCAGTCGATTTTCTGCGCTTTGCATTGCTAGCTGAATTGAGGTGGGTTAACGTAAATTTTCCAATCAACTGGCACACAAGATCTTGTTTGGAAGAGAGCAAGTTGCGCTTCCTCTTACCGGCGGGGTACTGGTCTATCTGGTAACCCTCAAGGACGTAGCCATTATACACAGAGAGATTCAAAAACTTAATAAAAACTCTGAGATACCACCGCACTTGTTTCTTTGATTTGTTGACCCTTGTCATTGGTCGCATAGATCCACGCCACCCATGTAAGAATTATAATCTTCCACTATCGGTGGGCGGTAGAATCTTTTCAACTTCTAGACTCCATCCACCTTGACCCATCTTCGCACGACATCTGGTCCAGGTTCAGTTTTGTCATCACTGACAGGATCTTCATTTACCCAATCTGGAACCTGTGCTGGCTCATAAATGCTGCTAAGCATGAAAATATCTTTTCTATCTTTCCATCTTAGGGCAGTCATTTTATCCCATGTTAGAGACATGGCTTGGCCTCTCCTTTGCAACTGAATTTGCTTCAGCGCTTCCATCGGATAACTAAATCGTGATCGTAATATGTTTCTTATTCCTGGAACGTGGAATAAGCTTGTTTTGGCACCAGTATAAAAGTAACGCTCATCGCGGGAAACAACAAGCGCGTCATTCAAAATCAACAAGATGGCGAGGAAGGCCTTCATTTCTTCGAGGGAAACACGCTCCCAGTTAGCCGCCTGCTTGGCTTCGACGTTTTTGATTGTGCAGTCACAAATGCGTTGGATAAGTTTTTCCGTAAAGAACACTGAAAAAAATCAATTGCTTTGCCGTTTTCAGGTAAGTTAATCGTTGGACCAGTTGTCAAATCAAAACTTGGGAGGTCTGCCTCGAAATCCTCAGCACTCCATACCATATCAGCTGGTAGATCAACCTCAAATCCGTCAAACTCTTCAATTTCATCACTGTCAAATAATTGTTGGAGTTCTTCGTCATCAAGCTCTGAAATATTATCTGAACTGAAAGAAGTTTCTTCCGAGTTCCCTAGATACTGTACTCGCCTTCGCTTTCACTTGAAGACATTCCCCCCTCTAAAGCCGCTGTGACAAACAACTACCAAACTCCCAGCTGATAAACCATACTATTGCAAAACATTGTATAAGCACAAATTACACAACATATGAAAGTTGAAATACAAATTTTTTTATTCCAACATCCCGCATACATAATTTTAGATGTACAAGTCTCGACCCTACCTCAAGAATTTGATATTTTCCATCATATATTCTACCGACGTCGTATGGAAAGTTTGTATACACGGCATCCTCCTTCCACGTTCACAATCATTCCATTGAAAGTGTTGGTAATTCCTCGTCGATCAAGTAATCCATTTGTACAATAATTCAGTTCAGTTCAATCGAACTCAAAGACAAACATGTTTACTTGTAAATCCGTTATTGATAGAACCAAAAATGCTTCCAAACATAAAAAAATAAGCGAGAATGCCGATTTCAAGTACTGCAACGTTTCTCTTCAACAAATCCTCAGTACAAAGTTTCAACTGCTCAACAATTGCAGACCAAGACTTACAGGTGACAATATAGCTCGTTCCTGACAAGATGCCATAACTTGTTTAATGGAAAATGAAAACAACTGACAACTATTTAGTGGTTACAAAATAATATGGAGCATCTTAAATAAATCTGTGTTCGCAAGTCATGTGGAAGTTGTCAATTTCATTGCCAGTTCAGGAAAAATAATATTAATACCAATAGCAGTTCAAGCAGTGTATTGACATCATACCGATTGCTGGCCTCCAAGTCAAAAGGTACAAAAAATTACAAAACCGAATTTGGATACAAGAATGATCCATACATTTTATCTACATATTCAAACATTTGAGGTTTTGGCTGCTTTAGCGCCCTTAGAAATTTCAAATTTGTAATTTCGCTCAAGTAAAAACAACAACAAATGTTTCTGAAGTTTGATTTATTTCCTGTGAGTTTGCCATTCTATTTACAAAGTGCTTCTATTTTCGAACACGTGTAAACTACAACATGTACATAGATAGTTGAATTGAAAATAGCAAGGCCGAATTAATTACCTTTCACCCGTAAACGGTGAAGTTTTAGTTGCACCACAAGACTGTATTTTGATCTGCTGAGCTCGTTTTGCCGCCAAATCTTTTTAGCACCCTGGTTTGACCAATTGTTTTGATATTAACATAATTTATAATTTTGAACAGCTAGCTCTGTATTTGGACATCTTTGAACCTAAACGTTTGGATAAAATGTGAAATAAAATACCTTGGAATGGAAAATTGTTTTAATCAAAATATGGTATTTAAATGTCTTATGATCTGTTTTGTTGAATAATACTATACCATCGACAGAATCGAAGATCTGGAATGTGTGCCTGGTTTAGTCACTGATTTTATAAACCACTCAATAACTCAATGAGCGTTTTTCAGCCATTGGTTGGGGCTTGCCTATGCTCTAGTTTCGCCGTTGATATTGTTGACGATTATTTTGTTTGCGTGGCCCAGGTTGCTCTCTGCAGGATTTATCAGCCTGCAAGTGGGTTTCTTTTGTGATCAAGGCTTGTTTTCTTGACATGATCTCGAGTGATGCTTTTTGGTTGTTGTAATGTTTTGTAATAGTTTTAATTGCCACTTCGATGTCACATATGTCAGTGACTGCTTTGAATCCTTGTTTCCCTTTATTGTGTGTGTTTGTAATCCTTTAAAACCTCCTTCAACAACACTTTTTATTGCGGGGTTCAGTTTCCACTTTTATTTATTTATTTATTTACTCACTTTAATTATACAAAACTAATTACAATTACTTTGTATAATTGGGAAAGGGTTTATACAGATTTTTTAAAAAATCCTTATAAAAATAACCCCCCCTTACAGTATCTGCATTCTGTTTTCTCTTCTGACCACTGGAAATACGACTGACTTGGATCCTGCAAATTCCACCACTGTTCTCTGTAATGATCATTTGAAGCTGTACAATTGTCATTTTAGATGATGTAGATAGATATGGTACAAGGTCGATAAGTTTTAGCCAATTAGGACCAGACATCTTATTTCAATGATCCTAAGTACATGTACATTGTGTAGGTTCTCACGTAGTACTCCTTTCAAAAAAACAATCCTGTTATCATAACTAACCCCTTTGTTCCTCTGTTATCTTTTCAGCAAACTGTTTCAAAGTTGGCAAATAGCTTCTCTTTTGGCTGAGATTTTGCATACTAATACAATACAAACATCTTAATAGTACTTAGCTTGAGGAGTGTACCTTGCTCAGCTGAAGAACCTTCTCAAGAGCTTGTGCTTCGTCCATATCTTGAAACGATATTAACTTCTCTAGCATGCCATCAGATTCTGAACCCGAACGCCCAGCTACCACGTCAGAAAACAAAATGGACATTTTCTTAACGATTTCAAGCAAAGAAAAGAGTATCAGCGGGCTATAAACTGAATTATCCCACACTATGACTATCGTGTAATTTTGCAATACTGTGGACCACGTTGATGGTACTCCCAAAGTAAGCAGCAAATAAAACTAAAAGACGTAACATACTCTCTGTGAAGGAAAACTTATATGCCAGTAAATGCCTTTGTGCTTCACAGCGGGTATGTGGAGGTCATGTCACGTCCATCCCGGGAGACGTAGGGGCGGTCCGTCTGCAAGTCAGCATGCGGCAAATGCCTTGTTTACTCAGACTATAAATTTAGTATAAAGCAGTTTTTAGTCACTTTATTCTGTGGCTTACTTTAAGAATATTTATTCACACCATTTATTATGGTGTGATATATTTAACTTTTTTTTTAATATTAAAAAAAACACTTGTGTTCCGGGTTTTGGTAATTAGAAGATGAAGGTCGTTCCGGGTTTTAGTATTCCATCATTGGTCATTCCGGGTTTTAGTATTCCGGCATTCCGGCGTTCCGGGGTTTAGCACATGCCATTATATACTGCCACTATAGAGGATTCAGACTGGATAGATAGTTACGGTATAACTTGTAAGGTAAGCCCACGACAGCAGCTAGTTTCCATCCCTCAGAATGCCTAAAGGGTATTTAGAGTTATGGAAACCCGCCATTTTAAACAAATGTAAGAGATTTTGAAGAATGGGGTGGTAAAATTACTTTAAGGGCGGCTTTACAACGTGACCAGATAGACCACGTCGCAAGCTACAATATGTGTGAAGATGATGACGTCACGGATCTTATCAGTGCCATGGCAACCCATAATACATTTCGTAAAAAGATGGGTTTTTGTCCACTGAATCATTTGGTTTTAAGTGTTATCTAAGTCACTTTGGCACAACGTTATGCTTGACTAGGGCTATCTTTTCCTGCAATCAGCGTTGAATAATAGTGATTGTTAACGAATTTGGAAATTTTGGAAAAACGGTTGAGATATGAAGCTGCAAAGATTTGACCAAATCAGTTTCTAGTCAATCTGTTGTCAACTTCCATCGAGTCATTTCGATTATTACTGTGACGTAAATAAATTGTGCACAATTGGCTAATAGTGGTACCTGCTCTATTTACGAGCAACTGATCAACTTATGAGGTCTATTTCTTTCATTTCTTTATTGACCTTAAATTGCTCTAACCTGTTTGATTTTGTAATGCACCTATCAAAGTTAAGAGGGGGTGGGGGAAACCGGACATATGTGGGGGATTTGACAGCGATTAGCTACTCATGGTGGGGATTGACCGTTAATGATTGCCCTGGGGTGGGGAATGTGAACAGAAATCTTTGTCCGAGTTCAAATGCCCGGCCTTTGCCTGGCCTTCCCCCTCCCCCCTCCAGCATAACATTGATAGGTGTATAACGGCTAAATGATTCAAATCTTGGCTTCCAATCTATCAGATAATCTGAATCTTGAAGGTAAATAGAACGCTATATTCCGTTGTGCAATAAGCAAAATACTAGTATTAGTTCAGTTGGTGAACGGTTTATTGTTCGGGGATGCTTCTAGGAAACTATCTGTCTAATTGTTGCCTTTTATTGAGTGACAACTTGACAAAATTGGGCAGTGGCTGCCTCTTTCCCAAATTTGTAAAAGGGGACATCGCTGTTATTCTTGCTCCTTCCATTGGTTAGATGTCACTGGTGTACTCAGTTTGGTTCTCTCAATATCCAATTGAAGGTCATTATATATCACAAGGACACTATTTAGCGGAGGTACGAAATTGTTATTCAGCGTCACATTCCTATTCCATGTACCCAGCGCTTGGAAACTGTTCATCATCCAATGTCACATCAGATATATCGTCATCCTCAGATATATAGTCATTGCTATCCTGAGTTACTGACAGAATCACTGGGGAATCGCTCGTGCAACAGAAGGATCGCACTGAATCACAGTGATAAGGAAAACTTTAAGATCTTCCCATAACTGTTCAAGGCCCATTTGACTCTTTGGCAGGGCGATTTCTTTCTCACCAATAATTCTTTCAAACCATTTGTAAAGTTAGTGTCATCTGTCAGTGAATCCAAACAGTTGTCGATGATACTTTGTTGTTGTAGATAATGCGTTAGTAATGATATCATTTCCTTTTTCACCAAGTCCGCATCGCACCTTTCCCTAAGAAACAGTGTGTCCATGAGTTGCCTTTTGGTGGAGTTGGGGACAAGCTGCGGATGAACAACGCTAACAACTTCCTCGTATGCTGCAGACGTATAGTCTTTCACATCATCGAAATGCAGGATGTTGTCAGATATGTAATTTAAGGTCAACAGACACCTCTTCATTTGATCTGTAACTCTTGATATCTGCTTCGTCAGCTTGATTGCAATACTCTGTTGAGATAACGGGGGAAGTTGTATTACAGCATTCAATTGAAAATAATTGGTTATTATATCATGATAAGTAGTAATGAATAACTAAGTTTCCTGTTGGAATTAGTGTCAACGGTGAAAACAAATAACAAAGAAAGCTAGTGTTACAGTAACTGTGCCTCAACAATAAGGACTATGGTCGGTTAGATATATCCATTTCATGTGATGAATATCCCATGCCGAAACTGCCCAGATATTTATCATTTACTATGTCTGGGACAAGGAACCCAACTATTCTTGTTATCAACTTGTGTGTATGCTAGAAGAGCCACTCATCAAGAATTTTGCCATTATAAAAAGGATAATATGTTGGTTTGTAAGAGTTGATACAGGTTGCTCATAGTTCAAAGGATCTTCAACTCTAGCACAAGCAACCTCTCAGAGGCCATACGCTGAAATTGCAGCTTTATGTTTCCCCTCTTTTTTGCTAGCACTCGCAGTTTGGCAGCTTGAAATGCAGCTTCTCCTTCTTTCCATCGGATTCGTACCTTGTTCTTCCGTTCAATGGCGACAATTGCCCTTTCCTTACTGCACGACAAACAAAACATAGGCAATATGAAAAAGGTACTCTGATGATTTCTGGTTGCTGTTGCGAGCACTTGGGAAAGATAGAGGATTTGTAGTTTGTAGATTAGAGACCATTAGACCCAAAATATGAAAAGTGGAAGCTGGTGCATCTCACTTGGGAATGACCAGTAAAACAAAGAAACTGCGGCCAATAGAATAATTAGCCGGCTCACCAAATGCATGATCTTCAAAGGTCCTGGAAGAGAGGTACTTAAAATAGCATCGGTTCTGAAAATTGGGGCACAGGGTTCTCTTGTCTCAGATTTAAGCCATATACACATATATATCTCCGCTTCTTCTTCTCAATTTCACCAACTTTCTGTCTGTCTTCGTCTTCGGCATATGCGATCTCATTTCTGAAATGAAAGAATAGCGAAAGGTGTTACAACATAAACAATGCATAACTGACAATTTTTTGCATTTTTTTTTATGCTATTGAACTTTACTAAAGACGTTCTCATATAATATACCATGACAGATTATTGCCACTCTATGTTAGCTGGCATTACAATAACTCTTTTACTTATCAATTGTTTTACTCAAACTGAATCTTCTGTTTCAAATATTGCCCAACATGGTGTCTCTAAAATATTTGCAGCATTCAAATGTTCTCCTTATTACGGAACCTGTTTCAAGGCACTGGAAATGTGGGTCAGTGAACTCATTTTTAAAAAATGCCATTAAATACTAAAAACAGGTTGTATTTGAGGATGGAAACAGAACATACTGTGAGAGAGGAAAAGCTAACACCAGTGTCTAACAACTGACAACAATCTGCCATCTCAGTATGCCTTTCAAACTGTTCAGTGGCACAGAAATATTAAACTCAGGTAGGAGCAAACTAATATTTTTCTTTTGCTCCAAAAGTAGATCAACGTAGAGCTCTTCCCACTGAATTTTAAACAATGAAACAGTAGGAAACAAACACTTCATATCTACAGTAGAATCTCATATATGTAAACAAAAACAAAATTAAGAAAATTTTCGAATTTATGTATATTTGGACAACATGGAAATCCATAGTCCTCAATCGGATTTGCATGCATATACTAAAATGTCATTACCCGTTTCTTTTGGTGTTATGACTTCCAACTGTCATGACTGCCAATCTCTTATTGTCTGCTCATCACATGGAACTAAAACAATGAATATTAGGTCTTGAAAATTGTAAAATAATAATAAACATAAAACAGTGTGACCAGAGGAGGTGTACTAATTGTATTGTCAATAGTATAATGTATTTAAAATCACCTGGGAGTGAAGCGATTAGCTCTTGCATCTTTTTGTGCGCATCTTGAAGGAGCACAGTTGCCCTTGCCAACTTTCCTTTTAGTAATCTTCCTACAACATAATCCATATGATTCATGTCAGAAGCTTGGGGGTATTTAGGAATAAATCTCTACTGAAATTGAATGTATCATAACTAACAGTACATCACTTGGTTTCTGGAAACATACATGAAGGTCGCATAGCTGTCCCACACTTTCCCAGACATTTTGTATTATGCCAAACAGGAACTTTGTTTAACCAACTAAAACTTGTCACAGTGTGTGAATGATAGAATATCCTATTTATAGATGACATAATTTAGACAATTTAAGGAATTTCTTGAAAAACAAGAAAGCAACGAACCGAATTTATGAAATTGCCTTTCTCCATAGTAGATAAGGGCATCAGTGAGCACATCTATTCTCTTTTCTGCAGACATCTCCTTAGTGGAGCGTGAGAAGTCTCGCAGAAAAGACCACAGTCTTTCCACACCTTCACCATCAGTTAACCCGATTCCTCCAATTCTCCTTGGACTGTATTTTACCTGGCAATATGACATATACTAATGTAAAAAAAGTTGTTTTTGGTGTTTTTCAACACAATATACATGTCAAGGTACATGCAAAGTTATATGCAAAGTTATACATTATATGCAGTCTAAACACACACGAAAACATAGTGATCATTATTTTTATATAATATAGTGTATGTTGTGGTTCAAATAAATTATATCCTTGCGTCAATTTCTTGTTTACTTGCATTTTATTTCACTGTAATAAATTAGCATACACTGAAATAAAAGAAATAAATGACCCAATAATACTTTTTATTATAAATATTACAATTTCCTCAAATGTGATTGGTTCATTAACCACTCTATTATTCATTAATTTGTCTGCAAATTCATTAATCGG
>JANVCJ010076245.1:0-11828 GCA_026413505.1 Epizoanthus ramosus
ACGAGAACGAGAACGAGAACGAGAACGAGAACGAGAACGAGAACGAGAACGAGAACGAGAACGAGAACGAGAACGAGCACGAGCACGAGCACGAGAACGAGAACGAGAACGAGAACGAGGACGAGGACGAGCACGAGAACGAGCACGAGAACGAGAACGAGAACGAGAACGAGGACGAGGACGAGGACGAGAACGAGAACGAGAACGAGAACGAGAACGAGAACGAGGACGAGGACGAGGACGAGGACGAGAACGAGAACGAGAACGAGAACGAGAACGAGAACGAGAACGAGGACGAGAACGAGAACGAGAACCAGAACAGCTAAAGTAACGATAGCGATTATGACTACGACAACGACAGCGACATGCATGCAGCTCGAGGAAGCTGGGACTAATCTTGGTGGGACGGTTCAGAGACTACACTCGAACTCGGGCTCTGGGATCCCTGGAAACCGAGTGGATCACACTACCAAACTCCACTTCCGTTTCCAAGGCAACTGGCACTTATTTAAATCCGTAAGTTTTGTTAGAACTTGATTTTTGTCCTACGGCCATCTTACCTGTTCTAAACAGCACGATGCACTTGATGTGAAAGTGTTCGGTGGTATCCATTGCAAGACTTCTGATCTTGTCCACTTGTTCTTGAAGTACTCGCACTTGCTCCATTCGCTTGATTATCTTCTCCATTGACATGTGCATGGCCTGCATACTGGCTGCGGAGTACAGTTGCTAACATGCGGAAAGGACAAGGAAACAATGCAGGTATGGTGAAATATATGGTTACTTTTTAACGTGGAGACACGCTTCGCTTATAAGTTAGTTTTACGGGTTGTCACACCAAATCGATGAAATAACAGCCAATGAAATTAAAGTGGTTAATACAGTAACTAATATAGTACCTGTTCTGTACTATTGCTGTCTGTCTGTCTGTCTGTCTGTCTGCCTGTCTGTCTGTCTGTCTGTCTGTCTGTCTGCCTGTCTGTCTGTCTGTCTGTCTGTCTGCCTGTCTGTCTGTCTGTCTCTTTCTGAACTGAACAACAGAGATGCAATTATATATCAAATCTATATTATAATTACCTCAAAACGCTCAAGCAAATTAATCAGATGAGGCCTGTTAAACCGTTTATCTGCCTGTCTGCAGCACTAGCGATAGCCATGGGCTGGTGGAAGGGGCAAATCCACACATATGCTCAAATGTTAGGAATATTGGGAGATGGGTTGCCAGTTTGAGTGTTTTAACATGATTAAGTTGCCTTAAGTTTCACTTCATGTATCTAGGGTTACCTGCAGGTACAGCGTAATGGGGCCACGAGACGCCTCGAGGGAGAACAGATCACTCCACGCAAGATTCATTAAGCAAATCTTATCGCTCTCCATAAGGTTATTGAATGTGGGAAGCTTTCGTGCCCAGTCCACCACTGAAAATAGGACATTTGCTGCAAGCTCGTAGACGAACTCTGGTGCCACGCCCTGTCCACGGGCGGATATCCCCAGGGGAAATTGGTTTACAGGGCTTAGTAGCTGCTGCTGGTAGAGAGGAAAAGGGAACAATCCCGGGGTGTAGATGTTTCGTGGGTCGGCGAAAAATGATAGCTGGACATCGGGGATGATCGGCAGCTTTGTCGTTTGTACGGCTGTTAGGTAAAGGAAAGATCAAGAAAACCAGTTAACTTCTAAATATACTAATATATATCAAATAGTATTTTATTTTTCATTTCTGTAAATGTACTCATATTTTTTTATTATTTAAAATTATGGTTATTAGTTAATAGCTTAATGTCGTAAAGCCCTGATATTAACCCCTCCAGACTTGTCTGCCGATAATAAAAAAGACTGCGGGCCGTTTCGCTGTTTCCGGGCCGGCAATGGAAGATACTTGGGTTTGGGCGTGTGTTGAAATGTTGAAAAACATTATTTGAAGTCGTTATTACGTACCTATATATACAGAATCTTTGTCATTTTGAGGGGGGTCGCACTAGGAATAAATTCTGAAAAAACTGTGGTTATGTCTGTGTTTCAAGTGCGATCGTGTTTGATGATTCTTCCAAAACTTCCACAAATTCTGTAAACTCACCAAAAAGATGAAAGAAACCGATGTCTTCGGGTTGGGCACGCCAAATTTTCGAAAATCGACTTGTATAAACAGAAATCCATTATAATGTAAATTTTCCGGCCTGGAAAACATTTGTGTGCGTTTATTCTAGACAAAAGACACGCATTGTTTGCATACTTGTGGTGACACTCGGAAAACAAGAATTCGCTTACACTATAAGGAAGTTGTGGTAGCTAGTGCGACCATAATCTATGGCTAAAATATTTTTTGTGCGAAATCTTGGAGAGAAAAAATTTGCGCGAAAACCCTAGTGCGACCCCCCCTCTCCTTTGTGAGCATATTTCGAAAATCAGGACCATAATTAGTGAATTTTGGCATAATTTTGGCATCATTTTGGCATGATTTTGGTATAATTTTGGCATCAGTTTGGCATGATTTTGGTATAATTTTGGCATCAGTTTGGCATTTTTTTTAAAAGTTTGGCATAATTTTGTAAATTTGGCATAATTTTGGCATAATTAGTGAATTTTGGCATAATTTTGGCATGATTTTGTTATAATTTTGGCATCAGTTTGGCATTTTTTTTAAAATTTTGGCATAATTTTGTAAATTTGGCATAATTTTGGCATAATTAGTGAATTTTGTTAAAATTTTGGCATAATTTTGTAAATTTGGCATAATTTTGGCATAATTTGTGAATTTTCACATAATTTTGGCATAATTTGTCAAAACATATGAGGACTGCTAGTATCATAATATGCCACTTTTGGGAGGTCAATCCGCCAACTCTACATGTAGGACGATCTGCTATGACCCACCTATGACCCACAATAACTCCCCCACGAACATAACTATAAGCTACCTTCGGAAATAAGCCCAAGAAAAAGGTTTCTGAAAAGGTGGTTATTAGGAGGACTATCGATTCTAGGAATGTCCTAAAATATATGTTTCGTGAGGGTTCAAGAACTTAGGAAGTGAATAAAATCCGTTTCGGAACTAAGTGGAAGACTATATAAATCAGTTTAAAACCGTAAGATGTATGTCTTCAATAGTTGCATTTTAAGACAGTCGGAATTTAGAAAGATTCTTATAAAATACGTTTTCAAACCCTCAAAAGATCGCCTTAATTATGTGAGCGGTAACCTGTCTTTGGGTTTTGCGTTGTCACTGGTGAATTCGATAACACGTGCCTAGTAATCGATCTTTTGCTCCATTTTAGACCTGTAGGGCACCTGTTTATAACACCACAAACGCTCTAGGCTCTAGGGTTTAATGTTTTCTGAGTTATTTGGGACTAAAACAGTTCGGAAAATATCATAAAAATTGCTGTTTGTAAAACTTATGTCGTGCCTAGCTATAGAGCGCCAACTTTTGTAGTTTCAACTTTGTATACATTTGAATGATTGGGTGATATGTTGTTACAGGCTCGCCATGTGCTTCAAACCAGGCGAGCCAATTTTTCGACAAACAGATCGCGAATTCACTCAGCAACCGTTTTATACCTGCAAACAAGTCGATCTACTTTGCACGTTAGCGTATTTAGGCTTTAGGAAACGCATTAACCACATAAGGACCAAAGCAAACTAAATTTACTGGTCAACATGGCGGAGAAACCACAAGACTGCTGTTTTCCTGTTTTTATTCTTATTTTATTAACTGGTGATGTACGCCAAAACGGTAAACGTTTCCATTGAGTTGCTGTTGTACACAAATTTTGACAAAACCTTGTTGAATTATTGTAAAGCAGCTCAAAATAATTACGAAAATATTAGTTTTACTGCTAACAAAGATGCAATCTCCCAAAGTACAGGGCCTTATTCCTTCGAAAAAGGGACAACGAAGTTTTGTGGGTGTTTGATAGTTTTGTTCGTTGTTATAAAAAGAGTTTGTATGCAAAATATTGAGTTTAATATTTTAATATGGAAGGACACATTTTTTTCCCGCCCTCTCAAATTTACCTGATTTTGCAACGCGTAGTCAGAAAGAAATCAAAGAAGCAATCAGATTACAGTAAATTACAAAAAAATATGTTTTTTTTAAAACTAAATTTCAGCGGCTTGACTACAGTCTTAGCATAGACTGAAAATATTGTTCTGTCTCTGTCTCAATGTTCTTTTAAAAAAGTATTCTTAAAAAAACAAAGTTCTGTAGTTTGATGACATCGATCTTTCTTTCCTGTATTCTTTTTACGCACGATTTGGTTACAAATTTTAGAAATCTTTGTTAAAATCTGTTATTGAAATCTATGTAAATATATCTGTGTTTTAAAAATGTGTTCAAAAATATATGTAAATCTCTATAAATCTCCAATAGACTTCCCTGAAACTCAGCCTCGTCAGGCATATTCCTACAAAAACAATTCTGGAAGTGAATTTGATATTATTTTATTTCCAATACTGTCTTCGTGTGCAAAAAAAGAAAAATACAACATAGGCAGGTCATTCCTCATTCAACAAATGCCAAAAATTTGGAGACAATATTTTAATATCTGTTCGGCCTTTGAAAATGAGAGAAAGGTTCTTTTTGTAGTTCACCAGCCATAGCCTGCATATTGAAAGCAGTGTTGCAGAACACCGACCTCATAAATATCTGATAAGGTTAATCTCTCGTACCTACCCAACCAAGTGAGAAAGAGAGAGAAAAAGAGTGACAGAGGTTACGATAAATCTAATGGGTGTTAATGAGTGTTAATAGGGTGGAGTAAATTGTCGTATATGAAAATTGAGGTTACGGAAGCAACTGTCTATTAGATCCCTCGCCGTTTTTATTTCCTTAATGATTGTACGTGTTAAGCGAAGTCAAAAGTGTTAAGAAACATTTTTTTCCTTGTTAAACACCATGGACTAAACTGATGTGAAGCCGTTTCAACAAAAGTGTGTCCAGCAAATGTTTCGCTGAGAATGAAATGATATTTTCCTAAACGGAAAATGTGTATTTGTTTTCCTGTTTTTAAGAATAATAGTCTCAACAACTGATAAAAAAATACGGTATTTATTAAAAGTTTAGACGTTTTGATAGTCTATAGAAGTTTAACATTTTTATCACCACTTCAAATTTAGCTTTGTTCTTTCCAGCATTTTGTTTACTGCCATGTTCAAAGATTTGAAACTTGCATTTCTTTTCCTACCAAAATTGTCAGACACTATTGTTTAAGACAAATAAAGTTATTCCAGAGAGAGAGAGAGAGCTCGTTTATCAACATTCATTCATCTAGGAAACAAATATTCTTTATAACCTTTGTGAGTCTTCTTTCAAGTTTCCTATTCGTGTTTAAATCTATACTATAGGCTACTTGCTAAATTCTTCCAGTGATCGGTTTGAGAAGGTTGCTTGAAATTTTACCGAGCATGTGGAATAAATTCAAGTCACGATCTGATTCGACTCTGCAGTTTTGGAAGCTGCTATAGAGTTATTCAAACTAGTCACAACAGACAGAGTTCACCACTTTCCTATGATAAACAATCCCCGTTGTTTAGACTTACCTTCTTTCTTCATGCCCGTACTCAAGCATTTTTGGAATCTACACGAGGGACAACGACTTCTGTTTGTTCGGTCAATGGTGCAACGATTGCTTCCGCGGCAGGAATACTTAGTGTTATTGCGAACGGTTCGCTTAAAGAAGCTTTTGCATCCTTCACACGTGCCGACACCATAATGCTTCCCAGTTGATCTATCCCCGCAAACTGCGCACTTGAGTTTATCCTCTGTTTTCGATTTCGAAATTTCAACAATTGGTGAGCTTGTGCACATTGCCATGTTCTATGTCTGAAATGTAGCTCTTCATGTACATGCAATGAACAAAATCCGCCACGACTCCGGCTAAGCTGCCTTCAAAACGATTTATATTTTATTTATCAGTCCTCTGACAGGTAGTTAATAAGTAGTAAACAGCCCCTATTTGAAAGGTTGCTATAGATCGCAGTGAATTGACACAGGGTGATCACCCGTTCTAAAGACAGGTCACACGAAAAGACCCGATTATCTAACTCTAGAATTTGTCATTCTTTTGTGTGGCGGAGCCTTCAGAGATATCAAAATTACATAGTTTTCTCCTCTAGTTGTTATGCGTATATATCGTGATTTATTTGTTCAACGTTTCTCTTCTATTCTAGTAATTTACTACCGGGGTTTAGCGAGTGGTTGGTTATTCATAATCATAAAGGCGGAAATTACAACTTTCTTCCGCTCTGTTGATTTAAATCTAAATTTGAATTTTTCTTCTACCATTAACTGTTCTAGACATTTATCGGGATTTAGTAAACGCCCATTTACACTGTAAAATCTGTTATACACAAAGCGGTTGACAAATTTTGTTTTATTGTGAAAGTGTAGTTTGAAGATTGGTTCCGATCGCAACAATAAGACAGGTCTTCACGTGTCTCCAATGTTGTGATTCAAGAAAACATTTCGTGTTTTGATGTGGTACATTCTGCATACGAAAAGCCACAGACTTATTTTGTGAATTGAAATAAGAGATATTTAATATAACAATAATATGTTACAAAAATATTTTCTTACAATTATTTCATTTCATATAGGTTTGTACTTGAGGAAGACCAGAGTGTTTGAAAACTGAGAATTCGTGTTTGTGCTTCAGAGGGCAGATATTGTTCTTTCTTTAATTATCTGGATTTTGTCAGAGAGATCTCACTCATCTTGTCTTATGACTTATGTGTCGATAAATCTTTCGTTATCAAAGATTGCTTGCAAATTCTATAAAGAGAAAGGAAAACATTAAACGAAATGATCTGAGAAAGCAGTTTCTCCATATCTACTACGATGTAGCGTCTCGAATGTAAGTCAACGAAAAGTTAGAATCTATACTAAGCTACGATTCTATAGAAATATCTGACTGCATGAATAGTTCAGGAAGTACCAAAAGTTTCGATGAGACAGATTTTGGATGCAGAATGAGGTGCAATCTTGGAAAAGCACATAGTGCAGAATATGCCATTTCCGTGTTCAATTACACCTATAAATCTCACTACATCGACGTTGATATCGATAACTTAAATTTACAGCTCACTGAATTCAGCACCATTTGCGAACAGTAGTTGGAACACAATTCAAAATGCAAATCAGGAAGGAACATGAAACATGTGCTTCAAGAGGTTAGACGTTTACGTACGGATAAATGAAACCCTTCTGGATAACGTTCGAGAACGAAGAACATGACCAACAAGTTCTTAAATAGAAAAAATGATGACTCAAGTTTTATTTTGCTTTTGTATTTGTAAAAACGTCTAATAGTCTAGTAGTGAAAACGTAGTAGTGATAAACTGAATATCGGACAAGCAAGGAAAGTGTGACCTGATGTCGTAACAGGTTAATGAGTTAAGAACAATGAACAAAGAACCGGTGGAGGGACGCCATAACAATGAACGACCTCAACACCTTTTCACCGCCTCGTACCGACCCAGAACAGGTTGGGCCACCAGGAATAACTGTCGCATTTCGGGTTAACTACAGACCAGGGGTATTCACTTTAGTTTTATTGATTCACCGTGAAAAAGAGATCACCTTTATAGCGATAACGTGTGTTTAATTAACACTTTCAGTTTTGAAGTCGAAAGAGATTATCTCTTTTTAAAATTGTAGCAGAACAGTATTGATACCTATATCATTTGAACACCATTTCAATTCCGTATGCAGTGCAGGCGGAGAAAAGTGTTGGGGGGGGGGGGGGTGAAATTCAATCGGCTTCGTTTTCCATCTCGTACATCGTTTTCCCGGCTCTTCCATTCGATTCTACATAAGGCTTCTCGTGTTCGTCTGGACTGGAAAGCGTTGCAACTTCATTTTCAGGCTGGCATGTTCCCTTAGAGATGAGGCCGCCTATGGATAAGCCGTATAGTGCGCTACTATCAAATATTGAAAATGAATTTTATGAAATATTCCTTTGTTTCTGAATACGCGAGTTCACGTAGCCGGTTGATTAGTTGCTATTTTTAAGGAACTGAAGCTAAATTTCAACAAATTTCCTTCAGAAAAAACGTTTCGGTTTTTTTAAATTTGTAATGAATGCAACATAGCCGAGTAGATACAAGTATGTTATTCATGCATGAACCGAACAACTTCATATTCAACTTTCAAGTTCAAGCTTTTGCTTCCTCATTTCTACGCATCTACATCAGTACATGACTCATGCATTAACTGACTATCATTTACACGATCGTCAGTTAGACGATCATTTACACGATCATTTACACGATTATTTACATGATCGTTTACACGATCATTTACACGATCGGATCAGTTGTGCAGTTTCTTTGTAAATATCGTCTTTTCGTGCTCGTTCCCATGGCCAGGGCCACCAACCTCGTAGCCAAGGCCATCCGCGGGCCAAAGCCCCGACAAGTCTGAGTCGAGTGTAGCCCAGTGCATGCCGGGAATGAAATACCGCTGACCTTATTGCGCCAGAACACAAATTTGTTTCTTTCCCCTTCTAAATTTTCATGTCGTTGTACAACAAATAAAATGCGGTTAGAAAAGTGTTATTTCTGTTCATCCACAATATATCCAGGGCATGGCATCGTATTTATAAGGAACGACTGTAAGGTAGGAGCATTTCTGTTGGATTTTACTTCACATCAGAGCGGAATTCACGCTTATAAAACGATGTTTTTGTGATTCATCTGTGCCACATGAACTGATCTGTTTGTGCACACGTGCGCACAGCTTTTTAGGTTCTGCAGATCGAAATGTCACAAGAACTTCAAGATGAAGCGTAATCCCAGGAAAATAAAATGGACAAAAGCGTTTAGGAAGGCTTCAGGAAAGGAACTTGCGATTGTAAGTGTTAATAATTTGATCAAAGAATATGAAAAGTTACTCGCATCGGTCTTGAAAACCAGCTGATTTGGGCCTTTTCTTGAACCAGATACATCATACAGTTGTTGTCCCATAGTATTCCTGTCACGTCCATTTTTGACTTCCTATTTGATATTTCCATGTAGAGTAACCAACGGTCAGACAACAATTTATATTAATATTAATAGCGAATAACAAAACAGGCAATACATTTATTTCTAGTATTTTGCTGTTTAGTTTTGGTAATATTAAAAAACAAAACAAAATTAACTATTGAGTTTTAGCTCCTACAGGAGACAGATGGCGGCAAGCCCTCCCCCCTGACTGGGAACTTTTGACCTGCTGCTGTAGATGTATTATTTTTATTAAATTGGTATTGACTGATGTCCACCAATCAATAAACAATTGATAATTACAGGGTTGGCCCTAACAGCCAGCAGCCGGCAAAAATCTCCGGCTACTTGAATTGTTTGTGCCGGCTACTTTTTTATTAGCAAATAATAGTTTTTAATGCACAAACATACAGAGTAAAACTTTGAAAGCTGTGTACACAATGCATTTTCTGCCTGAGCCAAAAACATCTCCAAGTTCCTCGGTATAGTTCTTAAACAATCTGTTTTAAGTAAAAAAAAGTTATAAATTGCATAAAGGGTTGGGATTCTTTTGGATTTTGGTAAATTATTAATTACTATTTTTCATTTGTTATCGAATTACTATTACACGTAGATACATGTATATACTGTATGCCCTCTGTAGCATTTATACTGTGATTCTAGTAACAAGTGTAAAATATGTCTTGAAAATAATTTAATATTCATGACAAAATATATTATTTATAAACAAAGATATAGAGCAGGCCCATAGCCACCGTGAGGTGAACCGAGGCACTTGCCTCGGTAAGAATTTTGAAATATATGTACTGATTTTCTAAATTTTTGGTGCATTTTCAGCAATTCTAGGGATGAAAATTTCAAAACAATTTCCGGGAGAGCATGCCCCCGGACCCACTAAAATTCGATCACGCCTTCATCGCTCAGACGGCCAAATTAATTTGGTACTGCCTCGGTTAATATTATTATTTTCTCCTGGCTACAGACCTGTAGAGAACGACTTTAGAAGCAAGTTTTGTAATCAGTAGCAGTGTCAATAATTATTAATTTGCTGATCTGCGATAATTTCATCTAACTTGATTATAAACTGCACAGTACTTACTTTTATATCTTAACCAACTGATTGCATGTATGTAAAATCAGTTCTTGGAACTTATGGTTTCTTATCTTTATACTAAAATTATTAATCTGTAATTTGTAATTTATAGATTCTTAGCACTTGGCACTTCACAAAGTAATATAATTGTTACTTACAATTTTTATTGTTCCTTTTCATCCAGGACAGCGCATTTGAATTTGAAAAGAAAAGAAATGTACCTGTCAAATATAACCGTGAACTCTGGAGTACAACTGGTGAGTAAATCAGGGCACTCATTGCCAGAATATGAGTATTTATACTGTGTTCAGACTACTGTAGACATGGAACATGGTTATATCAAACATGTTTCACTTAAAGAACTTTGAATTGTTAGGTACTGTGGCATTTCACGGGCATGGAAAAGTTGTGAGATTCATTCCCAATTCCCAGTTTCTGTATAAACCCTGCTGTACATTACTTCAGTTGGGAATTTGACAGAAGTAATTTCAGTTAGTTTGGTTTGCCCATTCTTGCAGATGTGTTTTGGCTTACTCTATATTTAGTTGTTCCATAGCTTTTCATTTACATGTACGTGTTGGAAAGCATAATTTCTGCTCCAAAAAATAACTAGGGAGATCTGGAAGCAGAAAAGATTAGAGGGTGATGAGGAAGCCTAATGGAAACTTACATCTAGAAACTTTGTTGTGATTAGTTTGTAATATTCATGACTTGTACATGTACATAATAAAATAAATGGTCTGAACCCAGGTGAGTCAATGTTTGCAGTAGAGTGATCGTCCGGGTTTGTGTAGTCCTGAGAAGGACTGTTGTTGGTGACAGACGTTTCGACAACCTGTGCGGAAGTCATCTTCAGAGTCAATAGAGCAAAGTTAGTCATGTAGGCAGTATTTATATTGTTAATGGTGTATTATATTAAGTCGGTGTCATTAGCGTTGCAGCCTACGCTATGTTCTTTTTTTTAAAGAACAAACTTAATAAGAACATTGAGGTTGAAATCGTCTGAAAAATAAGAACAAAATAAGAACAAACTGAGGCTGAAACAAAATTTTAATATACACCAGTCTCCCGCCATGCTCTTCTACACTACTGTACATGTACCGCAGGTGGACAGACTCACGTTTAAAATCTCCCATGCACTTTTCACAGGAAAAATTCGAGAGTGATTGCTTATTTTAAATAAACACTTCAAATTGAAAGTGAAAGTGTCAAAAAACACCTAAATAATTTTAGTTGATTTCAAATCCCTACGGAAAACACAGCTATAATAAGAACAAAAGAAGAACATTTTGAGCCTCAAATTGTCAAACAGATAAGAACATTGAGCCTGAGTGAAATTTTACTGGTTCTTAAAAAAAAGTGTATTTAAAAATATTAAAACCTATTTTAATTTATGAACTTCCTTAAAAAATCATTTTTCAGCCGACGCTTAAAAAGTATTTTTTAAGATTTGTGTCCAGAGCGTTCCAAAGTTTACTGTACGGTAGTGGAATGACTGCTGCCAAGTTGACAATTTACAAAAGGGAATGTTTAGTTTGTTGCAGTTCCTTGTTTCTTTTGGCTAATTTCAAATCGTCTGCTGAACTTGCTAGATAAGTACTTTGACGCCGCATAGCCTGCCTTGTATTTAAAAGCCATTATAGCGTATTTATAGCGTATTACTTACAAAACATATCAATAAAATATGCAAATCATCATGGCACGCAATAAGAAACATCGGCAAAATCAGGAGACATCTGGACCAAGAAAGCTGTGCCAG
>JANVCJ010076256.1:0-11827 GCA_026413505.1 Epizoanthus ramosus
TGGATGTTCGACATGACGCCAGACAGTATTTCGGTCAGGCCTTCTTTCCCTTCCTCTCTCGGTCGATCTCTCTCTTCGGTTCTATTTTTGTCTGACGTCCTAAAGAAGGCCTGATCGCAGGTTAGAGTTAAAGGCGCTCACAAAAATGTTTGCATGCAAATTGTTCAATGCCATAGCAACGGAATACTTGTTTTTGGAACACGCCTAGTGTTAAATAGCCGAATCAGCAGTATGGACCATGTTGACTGTTGTCAAACTGATACACAAATCACATGTTAATCTACTTTAATAAAATCTTTTAATAATATCAGAGAGGCGAGAATTAAAAAATATAATGAGTCTGGCCGAAACAAAGTTCTCAGTGCAGTGCAGACTATCAAACACGGCCGGTCCTTCCACTGATTTGTCTGATTTACCTTCGTTCAGTTTGAGATTCCGAGTAAAGTTAAAGTTTTGTAATTTTGAACGAGTGAGATGACGAGTGGGTTGTGGACGTACCTACCTGTGTGACCACGGAAGTGAACTCGCTTGTGAATTGCCACTCGGTTCTGTTCATCACGCACCGATCATGGTAGAAGACGCTGCGAGGGCCGAACGCTCCCGATAGTGTGCACTCACTGCTGTTCGCAACACATCGCCATCTTGGCTCGGCAGCTATGAAGGTCATCATGAGGACTTGATATGCGATCGCGAACCACTCCGTGTAGCCGAGCAGTAGAAGCAGTCGGATCTGAAACCATCCAAAACTACCAACCTGTTCCAAAACCTTGTCTACCGTCAAAGCCATTATAGGCTGTCCAAACAACAGTGTGCAGTCCTGAATACTTGGTAGTGACCCAGTAATGGTTGTGGTCCCTGTGCACTAGGCAGTTTCCAGGTTATCTCTATGGACGGTGTAACGCATTCAAGGTGTTGGCGTGTTTCTCGTAACTGATACTTGACAGAAACAAAAATAATATCAAGTAACAAGAGGAACTCGCAGAATATTTCTCGTCTGCATGCAGTCAAGCGGTGGTAAAGTGCGGTATTAGACGTTTTTCTTCCAGGGATACATAAAACTATCCAATAAAATAAGACCGCGAGAACTTTGTCTATGTCTATGTCAATATGAATGTCAATGTCCATTTGCATTTGCATTTCCATGTCCATGTCCATGTCTATGTCTATGTCTCTGTCTACGTCTCTGTCGACTCTGTCCATGTCTATGCAGTCTCCTGGGAGTGTCGATCGATTGTAAACTGAGTTGGGAAAGTCACATAAACGATGTTATTATTCCAAAGGTTGTAAAAGGTTTAAGAATCTTACGAGTCTTTCGATCAACGTTACCCACGAAACAATTAATATCGTTGTATAAATCTCTTGTATTACCCCACTTTGACTATTGTAGTAGTGTTTGGGGAAACTGTGGGCTTCTCTTAAGAAGCAAATTGCAAACTTTGCAGAATAGAGCAGCCCGCATCATCACTAATTCTTCATATGAAGTGAGGTCCCATAAAATACTAAGAGATCTTGGCTGGGATAAACTTGAATTGAGACGGAATAGACAGAAGAGTATGTTAATGTATAACATTATAAGAGGTAACGCACCAAATATAATGAAAGATATGTTTATGAAAACGAAGGATGAATGCATTTACGATCTGCGAATCTCAGATCTGAATTTAAAACTACCTCAACCACATACTGAATATTTAAGACGTAGTCTATCCTACAGCGGAGCCATTCTCTGGAACGGTTTGCCCTCAGAGATAAAGGAGGCAAACTCAAGTAATCATTTCAAGAACCTTGTAAATAAATATATGTTTTAAATCTCGATGCTTTATTCCAGTGTAATTTAATTTTTGAACACATTGTAATTATTATCATTAATTGATACGGCTTTCTGGAACAACAATGTAAAATTGAAGAAACTACCGTGTTTAAATAAAGTTGTCTTATCTTATCTTATCTTATCATACCTAAACAAGGTTATCCACCCAAAACCCCCAGAATAGAGAACACATCAAATGGAGTATTTATGTTCACCCTCTGTTCCGCCCTTATCTCATGTTGTCTTTCTTATCTTATTTTGATCACTGAAATTATATACAACACTAAACCAAACACTGGTATTGTTTCAGCTAAATTATGTACTTTAACAGTTTCCATGGTTACGCCAAACTGGAGATGTAGGGCTTGCAGTAAGTGTCAAAGTCTTTCCTGTGTGGGTAGACGCCATTGTCCCAGTCTTTCTTGTTACCAGTGTCGAAGGTCGGTCCCTTGCACCAGCTGCCGAACATGGACGAGACTGTAAGGTAAAAATACGGAAGTGTCTAGCCTCGTCACCAGTCTATTGCGCGGCCAGTACATTTATCATCAAAAGTCTTCGGAAAAGTCCGCCGTAATGGAAGAGAAAACTTGGTGCTGATCAAAGTAAACCGCGGGAACATTATATGGCATTCATACTTCCGGCCCGGCCAGGGGTTTTGGGGATATTGGTATCCAAGGTATATTACTTTTGGTATCCAGTATTTTAGGGTAATCTCGGGTATAAAGTATCTCGTTTATCCTGATTTATAGGGTATTAGGTATCCAAAATATTCTTTAAATTTTAGGTATATTGGTATCTTAGGGGGGAAAAATGGGTATAAAATGGGTATATTGGTATTTCATTACCCCCCTGGCTGGGCTGAAAAGATGGATTATGGCCTTATTCATACAAATTAAAGTGTAAATTAATTACAGTTGACAGGGCAATAGGTAGAGATGGCCCATTGTCAGAATTATACACCAGTACATCACTGGTAGTATAATCCCACTGCTGCATTTAGGAAAACAGATGATAATTGAATTACTTAGATTGAAGGAATACTGTTCCAATCTTTCTAAAGTTATTATTTAGTTTTAAACTAATTAACCTTGATTTTGATTTTAACCCTTAATTCTTAAAACTATTCCTGGTAAGGCCAGATATTCAAGAAAATCTATACATAATGTGTACTAGCTATTTTCAGTTTTGTCTTTTTGTGATGCGACAATGATTCCAAAAATTACTTACCGCTTTGATCTGATGTTTCCTAGAAATGGTGTGGCATCAAGTTCCATGTCAACTGCCTAGTAAGAAATGTTTTCAATTGTTTATCAGAATTCTAAATTATCATAATTATGTTAATGTATATTATTCTTATAAAGTTATGTATGTATACATGTATGTATCAAGTTTAAATGGAAACATGTCTGTTGTGTCAAATTCAATTCAATTCAATTTGTTAGAAATGAGAACAAACTTCAACTGTGGGATCAAACATCCGACTTTGGATGACACACTAGTGTTACCCTAACCATTCAGTTGTAATATTAATATAACCAAAAAAATGTCTTTTTATATTTTAGATTTTGGATTTTTGAATTCAGATTTTGCTTTATTCTATATTTTTTACGTAGTCTAGAGTATAAGTTTTGAAAATCTATTATTAATATCTACTGCTGACTAATCACCTTGGTAAACTCTCCTTGTGCATCAGCCAACATTCGGATCTGTAGAATTGATACGTGTTCAAACATTAATAATTACATGTATTATCATTCACCAGGAAATTAAAAGTAAAGGTTATGGTAATTAGATTCTTTGATGATCTAGGATAAAACTCAATCACCATGTGCAATGCTTTCAAGTGCACATGTCTTCCTATATTAATTTTGGTCTACATGTATATATTATATAAATGTAGACGATCCAACTGTAATTGTTTCAAACTGAGAAATTATTAATTAACTAATAAAAGATAGGACTTCAAAATCTTCAAAATATCACACTACAATGTTCTGAATTGTGATAAATCTGCCACAAAGTGTATAAATCTAGCAGAGAAATTCTGCTTTTAATAATGAGAAGCAATGTTACATGAATGTATATATGTCACCTATTTTGAGTTTCAGTGGTTGTGCAACAGATAATAGTAACTAGACAATTAAAATACTTAGGTTACTGATAGCCTAAACTGAGGAAAGAGAACAAAACTGAATCTAATTTGTTTCCATGCAAATTTGCAATAAAACTTGCTTTGTTTCCCAATTTCTCACTCATGTCCCAATTGACGTCAGACTTTGGCTACTTTTTGTACTTTTTGCAATAATGGTCTACTATGAAATATTTGACTAAACTCAGAGTACATGTACATGTATGTATATTATAGTTATATGGAGTATATTATCTTTGAAAGGACAGGAAGAAAACATTCACAAACCTTTATGTCCTCTAATCAGAGCACACAAGTACTGTGTTCAATTCATAATTTGACACACCATGTCCATGATAAAGATGCCACGAGTGTGAATTTCCTTAATTAGCAACCTATGCATTGTAGGTCCCTTGATATGAGAATTTTTTTTATAAAATAAAATTTTTAAACTATTGTTTCTGAAAACCTGTCACTCAACATATGGTTGCTATAGCAACAAAGTGGAAAGTAGTGCCACATGTACAATTGATGAATTAAATTAGCTACAGATAAACCTTAGGAAAAATCAAAATAACTTTATCTGCTTTGGAGTAACATTGAAATATAGCCAAGGGGGCTGATCCCCCCCCCCCCCCCACCCCTTCCTGCTCCAGGTTAAGGGTACATTAGTTAGCACTTTAACAAATGTTGTTAATAATACAATCATTATATTTGAATGCAATGTAATAATTCTGGAGGTTACAGTATATATACAACACAAACATTCTGATTGTTGATCATTCCTTACTTTGCCAGTGCATCCACTAGCCTCGCCCCAGGCTTCCATCACAAATGGATCATTCACAGAAATGCAAGCAACAACCTCAACACCTTTTTCCTAAAAATTAATGAAAAAAATTCTGCTGGAAGAGTACAATACTTTATATAATAGATCTGATAAACTTTATCTCCAGCTAAAAGTTAATTAGTTACGTTATTTTCATTGGATCCCCCTCACCATCACATTCCAGTTAACAGGTTTCCATGGCTACTACAGCCCCAAAACAAATGGTGTATCTGCCATCTTGGATTCTGAAAATTCCTAATTTTGGTCCAAATTTTTGCAAAATAATTTAAAACAGTATAATAATGCTATTGCTAATTTTCAAACAGTAATACATGTACAATTGAAGCTATTAAACCAAGTGTTATTAAAACATTTTTATAGAAAATAAGTTTAATTTAAGGAAGTAAATTAATTTGTTTATTTTTCTCTCAAATGGCAATTTCTGTGTATTTGGCAGCCTGTTATAAGCATTTTGGATGTTATAGGTGCAAAATGTTACATGAAAATTGATATTTTAGCTGAAATACAGGGGTCTACCCCATGAATTTTGTCACCTGTCTTATCTGTGTCAGTGCAGATTCTAGGGGGTGGTTAGGTGAATTACAAAACTACTGAGCTTCAATTTTGATCTTGTTTTGTAATTAGACATCAGTGCTGATCAGGATTTGTGAGGTTGGTGCATTCGACAATGGTCATGTGACCAGATATGCCCCACCCAAACCTTGAGTTGACAAAATAAATATTTTATAAACCTAGGATTTCTGCAAACCTCTGTAGGATTTCTTTATTAATGTTAGAGTTGTTGTTTGGTTATTTGGCCAGCACAGTGGAGTGGCTTTCAGTTTTGGTGGGTTTGGTGTTCACGGCATTGGTCATGTGACACACCGCTGATGACCCTCTTAACTGCATGTCTCAAGATATTATATCTTCAGGATTTTGAGGACAGTTTTGATCAAACTTGTTTCAAAATACTTGATCTAAGTATCTGTAAATAAAAACATCTTAATAACCAAGTGCGAGCTCTGTGCAGGAGAACATTTTGCCCAAGGTCTTGACTGTACAGACCGAGCAAACAAGGTTATTAAGATTTATATTATATGGCTTTTCTTGTGACAGCTTACAAAATGTTTGCAAAGGATACAGTCGAGTTGGCTTTCAGCCAATCAGAATGCAGGGATTTAGCTACAGACCAGGTAATCCAGCTTGTGATAATTACAATAAAAAGATATACAAATGACTGATATGTCATCATTTTAATATTGTAAAATTTATAAATGGGTAAATTTAATTAAACACAAGGCATATTTTGCTGTATACTTACGTTGGTTTAAATTATAATGCAACACTGATGAACAGAGATCACTTCACAAGCAGCTGCCCTGCAAAAAAGACACGCAACACATTCGTACCATAATAAGGATATTATAATTTATTTTGTTTCAAAAGATTTACAAACGAACGAATGTATTTATTTGAATACTGTAGGTATTGTAATTGCTTCCAACTGTTGAATATTTATTTTTAAAATAAAAAGATCACAGGTACATGTAGATGTAACAAGGACTTACCGATAGTTGCATATTAGATGGCCACTGTATTTAAAAGTCTGTTGGATTTTCAGAGTTTAATATACTGTAGGAAATTATTTACTCACGTGTGCAGTTGGTACACTTTATACATGTATCTAATACAATACTATTTACAGCAAGCATGTGCAATAAGACTTACTGTAGACTGAAGTTAATACTACAATAAAGTGCATATTAAACAAACTTTCTCAGTGTACAATTGTTGTCATTGCACATACCAACCAGACTTTTTCTTGAAAAATATCAATATCATTCAAAATTATTATAATTTTCAATGGCAATAGTACTAGTAAATTTACACTGTAGTTTGTTGTTCAAACAAAAAATGTTTATTTTTTATTTGTTCAAACTTAAAAGTGCTTTAATTTCCACAAAGCAGGCCTAAGTTATTGGCATGAATGAGTTTTAATTTTGTATCATTTGTATCAAATCCCATAGCACAACCACAAGTCCTGTGTCACAACCACAAACCCCAGAACACAACCACAAATCACACGGCACAACCACCAATCCAACAGCACAACCAAACATTTCACAGCACAACTACAACTTTTATGGTGAAACTAAGAAAGTCACACAAATGAGAAAGGAAGTTGCAGCAGAGGTTTGTGGAAAAACCACAGCAGAAATTCAAACTCCATTGAAACAGAAGTACAGCTAGTTATAATTATTATTATTGCAATGGGATCTCTGATTTTAGTTTTGCATGTGGTTTTGTAGTTGTTCAATGCAATTGTAATAATTGTGGTTGTGCTATGGGTCACATGACACAAGTAAACGTTCATCCTATATCAGTATGGAATAACATTGACCAACTATCATTCACATTCCTTTAATAAATTGTTATTTTAAAAAATAAATTGGCAGATCTGGAGCATAAATCATGCACTGTCAGATAGTCTCCAAATCTTAAAACATCATTACCTGATCTTCCACCTTCCACAGGGTTCCTACATTTTTCCTCACTTACTTCTATATATTATCATAGTTTCATCTTTTTCCATTCTACTTCCTATTTACATAAATGTAATCAGCTCTGAAAGTGATAGTGCTTTATATATTACACTCGTGTATTGTATAATATGCCACTTTTCTCCTCCCTCCCCTCTCCCCTTGACACAATTGTCACTTGCTGCAAGTTCCAAGACTTATTTGTGTTCAAATGTATTATAATAATGTCGACGATGAAGCTTACCTTTCACATTTGATTTGGCACTTATAAATTAATGTCTTGGTATGCTTAAATTGACATTTAATTACTGTCAAACTGCAAGAGATCCCTTCGCCAGCCACATGACTTCTCCTGTTCCCCAAACATCATTTCTGGATAATGCAGAAAAATCAAGGGCAAGGGCACTTAATCATGGGGTGGGCCCTTATTCAAGGGTAGGGCACTTAGTCCAGGGGAAGGCGCTTGATCAAGTGGGAGGGAACTTTATAACCAAGGGGAAAGCACTTGATCAAGGACACTGGTGTGAATTCACATACATACTGTACATGTCTAATAATTATAATTAAACATTTTTGTAGTCTTAATATTAAAATCAAAGAAAAATACAGATATTCAATCTCAAATATTTTAGTAGAAAATAAATTGTAATAATGAAACAAGTCCTACTAACAACGATCAGCTTTCGATCTGTTTGTAAGTATCTGTATCCACTTGTGCATACTCCTGTGGCAAATCTTCATCTGCAGTTGACTGCCTTTGACACAACTTGTCTTCGTAGTGTTCAGGCAGAAGCATCAAGACAAATCCTACTACTATCAGACAGGCTGCAATGATTTTATACTTGCCGAACTCTGTATCACGAAATACGGCATCAGCACCAGCATTTATTGGAATTCCAAGGACAGTTCCGACGGATATGAACAATGGATAGGTGAGCGCTATACCAAAGTTGATCAGGAAATTAAACAGCAGCACGACTATCCCGGTGCCATTCAGGAACATCCAAGGCATGTTGTTCCAATCAATAAGTTCATAATGTGTAAAGTGAAATATAACAATTACTGGCCAGAGAAGGAATATGTTTAGGAGGCCCAAGCATGTAAGGAAGAGAGAAACTTGGCTTCCAGTTGCATCACCCACAAATCTCTTGAACAGCACCTAATATGAAAACACAATTTACCAATGTGCACATGCATATGTAATTGGTAATAATCAAGCACACTTTTTTTTTCACACGTATGTACACAATATATCTATCAACTGAAGTTCATACTGATCCACAGCTACCTCATTATTAAATATTAAACACTCTGGGATTTGGTGTGGAAAAAAGTGGATTGGATTTCATATTTATTTACTACATTTTACAGTCATTTTAATATCAAAATCTCCTATGATAACTTTCCACTCTACATTTTTTCTGAAAGATGGAAACTGTCAAGAAAAGGTTTGTAGGCCTTGGGCAAGCAGCCCTATGTGCTAGTTGGTTATGGCTGTATAGACTAGAATTTAAACACCCAATCATTATTATTAAAATGCTCCTTTCAAAAAAATGTCCTTCCTATAAAGACTCGGAAAAATAAATAAATACCCTACTTGTAGTTAGGCATTTAAAATGAATTAACATGGTAAAATTGCCTTTTTTCATCCAACTCTGACTCCAGCAGCTTGAGTTAAACCCAAATGTCCCAGAAAAGCAATTATAATATATTAACCTTCATAGTGTCAAGCAAGTCCACTATAATAGTATATTGATATAGCATACCTTGTACAGAGCAGCTCCAAATGCCGCAGCAACGGACAACACAACTCCAATTGCATTTGTTTCACCAAACCCCTCGGCATATGCCATTAGGACGATACCTCCAATTGAAAGAATCACAGCTGATATCTGTTGAAGAATTTATAACTTAAAATTTGAAATTTTTTAAAAAAATTTAGAAAATCCTTGATAATTTTTGGAATGCTCAAAAAAGTATTTTTAACATACTGTAAAAGCTCTATTAAACAAGCCCGGAGGGTATTAATTTTCATGCCTTCCAGGGGGGGGGGGGCTTATTAGAGAGGGGGGGCTTATTTGAAACTCACTGGAGGCCAAAGACAGTCATCACTTTCTCTATGATATTCAAAATTTAAACAACTACAGGCTTATACAAGCATATTTCATACTGAAATGGTACTGAGCCCAACTAAATAACAACAAACAAAACATGATAAGGTAAACAACTAGTGCAAAGTATTCCAGGACAGGGGCAATTTGAATGCCATATTTTGCTGTGTTTTTAACCTCAATGTCTTTTTTTTTCAGGGTTGGCTTATTAGAGCTTTTATAATGGTATCTGTATTTTTTTTTAATTTCGAAAATCTTCAGAAAAACTTAGTAATTTTCGGAATATTTTCAGAAAAACTTGAAAATGGTCAAAAAGTATTTTAAACATATTTGGAAAATATTCAGAAAATTGTTGGTAATAATTATTTGGACTATTTTCAGAAATGCTCAAAAATTCTCAAAAAGTTTATTAAACTTATTTGGAAAGTTTTGAAAAAATTCTGAAAATCTTTTTTGCAGAAATGTTCAGAAGACAGATATCTAACCAGTGCCACCTTAGCAATAGTTAGTCCATTAAAGTTGAGGTGTTGCTACTGATTTAGTTAGGGGTTGGGTTTAAGGGTTGCAGTCTCTGCTGAGAGATGACAAAGAAACCCACTTTACAAATTAGATTAAAAACATCCTCCTTTCTGAAATTTGTGAGAGCCTTAGTTAATGAGTTACTGTCAGTACCTTTATAACAGAAATCCTTTCCTTCAGCCAGAACCAAGAAAACACATACACAAAGGCATTTGACGAGGAGAACAAAGCAGTGACATCTGCTGCATGAATCACACCCAGAGCTCTGATGTAAAGATAATTTGTCAGCATCCACAGCAGACAGAATGGGCCGACACGTGTAAAAAGCATCCGTAATGTCAGTCCTTGAGAGCCGAAGATTGTTTGACTTTCCCTGGTGACAAAGCATGTACATGTATGTAGAAATTTCTGTGTTTGTAGTACACTAATGAGGTCCTCCTGTGGTGGTGGTGGGGGGGGGGGGCCGTCTTCCCTTTTTTCATTTAAAACATTAACTTTTCATGTGTTCCCTTGTACATTTATTTTGTATTTATACCGGGATGAGTTACCTAATTCCCTTCCAAACATTTTCCCTAAAATAGTTGCATGTTCCCATGTTCCTAGACATATATCTTTGCAAAATAATGTTCAATTCCCAGGCTTGCAAAATTGCAAAATGTTGCCATTGCAACATAATTGTGGACAGGGACGCTAAGCTGTTGGTCTAGTCTCTCAATGTTCTATCAGGGAACTTGAAAGAACCCACGCACTTGTCGATAAGAGTGGGATAATACAGGTGTTGTGGCCTGTCACCTCCTCTATATAAAGCTACTGTATATATGGGAGCCTGTTAATGGAGACATATCTCTGTGGGTACTTCCTGCCATACATGGCGAATATTGTAAATAAATAAATCAAATTGCCCATGTTCCCGAGAAGGAGGCAGGAGAACCCCTGTACCCCTCACATGAAGCAGATGAAATGGGGTCGGAAGCAGGAGAGGAGGTGGGAGGGGCGAGAAGGGGGCAGGAGAACCCTGTACCCCTCACATAATAATTATAATAATAATTATAATAACAACAACAATAATAATTATAATAATTCACAACATGAAGCAGATGATATTATCAGCTTTATCAATATTTGAGTTGGCAATTTGTAAAATCTAAATATATGTCAAACCACTTACTAATTTAAATCAAATCAAACTGTATTTAATATGCATACATTCAAGTACCGTAATTTAAATTTTGAAGTTAAGAGCCATTACACACCTTACCTGTACATTAATAGCTGATAAGCTCGGCCTCTGAAAAGACTTGGCAGAAGGAAAACTGGGAAGATAATGATCATCCATGCAGTTGAAAACCATGTTGTGAAGTATGGAGCATTGAAAGTTGGCGAGTACGTGCTCTGCGCAAACTGTGTGGCACACACCCATGACAGCGCAATACCAACCACTATCAGGACACCAATAATAGTCTTGAATGCCTTGATTGACATGCCACATTTCCTTTCTTCTGTACCTAATGTTGAAAGAAAAATGCTGGGTTTGCCTCACATTCTAAGGAGCACGTTAATGACTTCCCTAGCCTGGGACCCAGGTTACAAACTCTCTAGGACCCAGGTTACAAACTCTCTGGGACCCAGGTTACGAACTCTCTGGGACCCAGGTTATTAACTTTCTGGGACCCAGGTTATTAACTCTCTGGGACCCAGGTTACAAACTCTCTGGGACCCAGGTTATTAACTCTCTGGGACCCAGGTTATTAACTCTCTGGAGAGTTTAAAGATGATTCATTACAGAGACTTTAAATGAGGACAGGGATTTGGTATTTACAACTGAGTTGCCATGGAAATTACAATATGAATGAGGCTGTGAACATCTGATCACAGGGCCGTAGCAAGCCT
>JANVCJ010076267.1:0-10000 GCA_026413505.1 Epizoanthus ramosus
TCCATCTCTTCCTTCGCCAAGTATCTTTGGGTCTTCCTCGATGTGCAAATTGTGTATCTTCTTCCCAACTCCTCCTCCCCCAAATATCTTTGGGTCTTCCTCGATGTGCAAATTGTGTATCTTCTCTCCATCTCTTCCTCCCCCAAGTATCTTTGGGTCTTCCTCGATGTGCAAATTGTGTATCTTCTCTCCATCTCTTCCTCCTCCAAGTATCTTTGGGTCTTCCTCGATGTGCAAATTGCGTATCTTCTCTCCATCTCTTCCTCCCCCAAGTATCTTTGGGTCTTCCTCGATGCGTAAATTGTGTATCTTCTCCCCATCTCTTCCTTCGCCAAGTATCTTTGGGTCTTCCTCGCTGCGCAAATTGTGTATCTTCTCTCCATCTCTTCCTTCGCCAAGTATCTTTGGGTCTTCCTCGATGTGCAAATTGTGTATCTTCTTCCCAACTCCTCCTCAATTCCTCCAGGGTTTGGAGCCTGCCCCAATGTATTCCACGTTTCCTTTGTGGGACTTTTCTCATCGTCCAGTGAGTCACTAATAAATATGGTTAGAAAACCACACAGTACACAACCTTGTTAAACCAATCGGATTTTTTCACTTCATTTTCCATATCTAACAGGTGAATTAATATAGACCTGTTTCACCCGAGTGATTATCTTATTGGGAATTTCATAATTTGCCATAATTTACCAAAGGCTTTCTCGTTGGATAGTGTTAAAAGCTTTTCTGAAGTCCATGAAGTTGATGAGCAATAGGCTGTTCCATTCTATACACTGTTCAATGGTGTTTCGAATTATGAATATCTGATTTATGCTGCCTGCTTTCTTTTTCCTGAGCTTCCGATCGATCGACTTCGTGTTTTATTCTGTCAATTCCTAAGACGAAATGGTTTTGTTTACAACGAACGTTTAATTACCTGGAAAGGCGATCCAACATGGAACATTCCTTGGGAACACGAATCTATCGTCCAACAACTTCAACGCACGATAGTATTAATAATAATAATAACAATAATAACAATAATAATAATAATAATAACAAAAGAGTTTTTAAAGTGCCTTTTTCTAAAAAAATCAAAGACACTGTTTAAAACTACAACAATTTAAAAAGATATTTAAAAATGTCAGTTGCGAAATACAAACATTTTCAATTTGCTCTTAAAAGTCTGGAAACTTGCAGTGTTGCGCATGTCATGTGGCAGTACATTCCAAAGTCTTGGAGCAGCGAGAGGAAAGTCACATTCTGCAGTGCGCATGTCAGCCTTTGATACTGTTTTCGGTACTATGAGATTAAGGGATGTTGTAAAGTGGAGGCCTGGGCGCTTTGTAAACCGGCGCTGTATAAGTTCAGAAATATACTGAGGGCCAATTCCATGCAAGCACTTGTAAGGGTTAGAATTTTATGTTCAATCCTTGCCTGCACAGGTAACCAATGAAGTTGCTTCAAAATAGGCGCTACATGATCATATTTAGGGATCTTGCAAATAAGATGAGCGGAATAATTTTGGATAAGTTGTAACCGTTGAATTGACGACTTTTTACATTCATATATAGCAAAGAGTTACAGTAGGGCAGGCGTGAGGTGACCTGAGCATGGCCAAGCGATTTGGTAGCTTCTGTTGTGAGATACTTGCGCATCTTAGCAATATTACGGAGATGGTACATGGACACTTTAGAGATCTTTAATATGCACACAGTTTCCCCTAAGATTATTGGCTATATGGTGAGCCTCGGTTGCAAGTAACCTCAGTGAAACACAAGGATATGAACGACGGTGAGCTGTCAATGACCATGGTTACCGCTGACCATAGTGGCGTACTCAAGTTCATCCATGGAGACATGGAAACATCTATGTTTTTCTTTTAATCACATAAATCTTGCGAAAATGGAAAGGAAGCCTTGGGGATTGGGGAAAAAAGAACAGTACAATATATATACACATAATGAAATTTGCAATAGCTCTGTAACGTATAATGCGTTTCCGTCTGAAAAACAAATGTACTCCCATTATGCAAAGCAAGAGGATCATATTTAATGTTAATATGCGCACAGCTGCATTTCAAACGATTGGTTCTCAGAGCTTTCTTAATGGACTCGGGCAGTTCAGTCGTGTGAATCGCGAAATATAGCCAAAGAAGTTTCAGATTTTTAACAATTATGACTATAGGACGTGTCAGAAGTATTCGTCTTTTTTCAACTATAGTCTGGTAATTGGTGCTGCAAACCTGTGACAAAAATTTGAGTATCTCAACTTCATATTGATTGGAGAGTTGTAAATTCGTATGCAAATACAAGCGCAGACACACCAGTGCACGGTATGGTGTTTCAGTCTGGCTATTAGTATTCCCGACATGTTCTATACAAACATTTGACATTTTATACTTTGGCTAAAAGCAGGTTTGTGTTTACTGAGTATTGAGTTCGCCGAAATGCCGATTCTAAAATGCAAAACGGCTAAAGCCATTTCTTGTCTCGCCGACTATTTCGAGAACTAAGAATTCATAATGAATAGATATTAATCAGTGTAGCTTTCTCTGTTGAGCACTTAGTTCATCTACAAGATATCAACTCCTAATTTCTATGAATAAATCACTGATAACAACAAATATTTAAGCAGTCTTTTCGAAACATCCGTCATTCAATATTTCTGGCATAGTTTTGTCTTCATTTTAACGTGGAATTCACTACAAAGGTCTGTGCTGAAATCTGACACTGGCTTCCAATGAGATCTAATGCTTTAATAAAAGTTTATAGCATTCTGATCAGGTTCCGATTCTAAAATATTTTAAAAGACGTGCATACTTTTAGTAAATCTAGACTATAAAAACAAACTGAACAAGTGATTTTAACTAAATTTTATTTTATAATTTGAACTATATTTTTAAAATAATAAAACTTTCTGCTATAGATATGAGATCAACTGCATGCTCAATGACATCTAAAAAAATCTTAATACGTTAATGACTTTCACTAAAATGAAACATCCGGCGAAACAAACTATTAACAACTTTTAACTAAACTCGTATTTTATAATACAAAATACATTTTAAAATTTGTAAACTTTTCTGTTATTAGCTGATGTTCCTAAAATATGCATCATTATGTGGCTTTTGTTTTAGCAACGAGATAATAGTTTCTTGATATTTAATCTGTGCAAACAAAACAATGCTATCGACGTTATAGTATATACTGATCCCCCAAAGAAAGTACATATAAAATAAATAAAATGCCACAAATAGCCTGATGGCAAGATAATGGTAAATTGAATAAATTTAAAACAATAAAAAATTCCCAGCCCTACACTGACTACAAATCATTCTTCGTTTGATGCGTTGGAAGATGTTGCTTCTGCTGGTTTTGCTGTCGCAGGCGGCGTTTTCTCACTCTCTACAGAACAGCACTTTTATTCTCATCGTAGCCGGACAGTCAAACACCGACTATGGTTACTCCCTAGAGCGGATCAAAGACACCATCGACTTTTCGCGAGTGCTACAGATCCCTTCAAACATAGCTTCAAACAACCCTGCTGTTGTCCCGGTCAGAGAAGGGGACATCCGACATTTTGACAAGCAAGCCGATAAAATCGGCTTCATAACCCGAGCAGCAGTCAAATATCGAGATAATCACGTTGGTAAGCGCGGACGAGTGGTGATCATTCCGGCTGGCTCTGGAGGGAGTGGCTGGAATGACTATGTTTATAACCGCGACAACCACTGGCGTGCGGATGGACAGTTCTTCCAAGACCTGGTTGCACGGATAGCTTACGCAAGGGATCAGCTACTGGGCGAGTTCCCTGCTTTCCTGTGGCACCAAGGAGAGACCGATGCGGTCTTGCATACCACTAACTACCGCTGTATTCTTCAAACGTTTATCGCGTCAATGAGGGAGCATATCGGCGAGTTAGATTGTCCCTTTATTCTGGGAGAAATGGTGGCAAGCTGGGTCGCTGGTCATCCCGAGAGGGAGGCACAACAGGTAAAGATCGTGCCGTACTTATGAATGCATAGACTGATAGAGAGCTTAAGCATCGCGTGTACCGCGAACGAGAAACGTGAGGCAGACGTCTGCCGTAGGGTCGGCCATTTTTGTTCGGTTGAAATTCACGTAAACGTGGTGCTGTCAAACGTCTCGTGTAGAGAACGGGAGATGCCTAATGGAAAACGCGCCAAAATTCAGGTCTTGCTTGTAACCGTCGACTGCCGTTGGCGGGAGGAATTTAAGTAATTTACGGTTTGCTTAGACTCTCTAATAGATCGAGCCGGCATCGCGGAACGGATTGACAAACGGCAGTTCATGTTTTTTGTCTCTTTCGAGTGCATATATATATTTGTACTTGATGGGAAAACCTAATATAAAGTCAGGGTGATAGAGAGGCTAGGCTTGTTGAACTGTATACTAACATCCTTGAAAGGTACTCAACACGCGGCATTCGAATAGCGGATACTTTAGCACAAGGATTAACGTAACTAACTCTAAATGGAACTAAATCTAAAAGCTAATTGACTTACATACACATAGCTATTCGTTGTTTACTGTTTGAATATTATTCTTGCTGTTGTTTTGAATATGTTCACTGGGGTCGGTCAGAAATTTGCATTAAACCTTGCCTTAGGGTTGTTAACTCTTTAGAAATACGTGCACCAGCGGCACATCTCCAGGAGAACCCAAGTAACTCCTCTGAAGATCGACACGTATTTTAATTTATATTGTTAAAACAAACTACCTGGGTTGGAGAACAATAATGTATTTTTTATTTAGAATAAACTTAATAAGAACATTGAAGCTGAAATCGTCTGAAAAATAAGAACAAACTAAGAACAAGCTGAGGCTGAAACAAAATTTCGTTCCAAATTTGTATGAGTTTAATATGGAAAACACAGCTAATAAGAACAAAATAAGAACATTTTGAGCCTCAAATTATTGAAAAAATAAGAACATTGAGCCTGAGTGAAATTTTACTGCTTCTTAATATAAAAAAAGCGTACATCGACGTCTTACATCCTTATCTCGATCTCCGAGACGGTGATACAATTTGAGATGGGGTAGCTATAGGCTTCTGGTTCAACTGTGGTTTGACATGTTATGTGTAACTTCTTCGCCACCAACAACTTTAGTTTATTCCAGGTTTCTCACTCAGTGTAGACATTATTCAACCATATTAGATGAGATGGAGTTTAAAACTTTGTTCTGAATTTGATAAAAAGTAATCCTGGCTAAAGGAAAAGAGAATATTGCAGGGAAATGCATAATAATTAGTTGAATAGTACAAGACCGTTCAACCGTACTGAACAATAAATGAGGAGAAAATCTTTACTAAACAAATGCGTACGTTGAATTGGCATATTATACAAAGCCTCGATAAGGACAACTGTTTACTGTTTCTGTCTCCTACTGTCTCTTTCTCGTTCTCTTTCTCGTTCTCTCTCTGTTTCTCTTTCTCTTTCTCTGCCTCTGCCTCTGCCTCTGCCTCTGTCTCTGTCTTTGATTCTGATTCTATGTGTCTCTGTTTCTGTTTCCGTGTTCCTTTCAACTTCTGATTGCGTGGTGTAAGACACCAAGAGTGAATAATTATAGCCTCGAGTTATTAAACATAATGAATTATTTCTCACATATAATTATTATCTTTCTAATATCAACTCTGCGGGGAGGCGGTAAGAATTCTCTATTTGAACAGCTGTCTTGTGGAAACACCGATTTTCAATACTTCACTTTCATCACGGGATAGCTCAAACAATGTACCTCTACATTGTAATCTCGTATAAAAAAATAAGCAGCAATGTTTAAAAATGCAGAAGAATTATATAAATGTCGAATAATAAAAAGGCACATCGACAGCGCAGATATTAACATTTTAAATATTAAAATGACATCGTCATGTTTAAATCTATCACTTGAGTGCGATATTGGCAGTGAAATAATAATAAATTATGCGCTTGGGCGCATATAAACTTTAATAACATATATATATAAATATTTTGTCCTGACTTTATCCAAGATAAAATGAAGTAGCGATAAATGCATTGCTTGTCAACACGGTTATTCAAGTTCTATAGGTACGAATCTACTTCGTTTCACGAGAGCTTGAAAAGGGGAAAGCTGAAATATTTATCTTCGTTTTATGCCAGTTAACAACAAGTCAGTGTTTTCGGACAGAAAGCGCTGAACAACTCACCGACGCTCAAAGATGACTATAGTCTATAATTCAAATTCATTTGTGAAAAACGTTAGTACTTACGTTTGCACAGGAACAGAGATATAGAGTCCCATTCGATAAGTCTTCGATAAGTTTATAAAATCTATCGCAGTATCGGGATTAAATTTGTTCGCCGCACCAACTTGTTCAGTGAAGTCCAAAGTGAATTTCTTTGTGTAAAGAACACCACGCCACTTATGACTTGCTTCAAATGTTTAATTCTAGGTCGAATGAAATTTTAGTACATTTGAATAACTTGTCAGTTTACAATTATGAAAAAACGAGATCTGGTATTTTGGAAACATGACGTCAGTGTCATATAAACCATTTACGTAAAATGTCATTGGTTCCTGCGGCTCTCGTGGCTTTACGCACCTGGCCATTAGACAGGTTCGTGAAGATCATATTGATAAATTATTTAAAACAGTAAAGTGAATTCGGTTTATAAAATTAAAGAATCTATTCGCATTCATGTCGGCATATGTATAATGCATGAATATATATGTTTTAATGGCTTGCTTTTCATAGCTTTCATTTTAGTCTATTTAATATATGACGTAGAGATTGGTTGAAATATATTTGAATCTTATAGTTTGTAATTATTTCTTGCAAAATGTAATAATAAAACCAATATTTTGCTGCTTCTGGCGCCGTGCCATGTCTACCCCTGTTTTAACACGCGAGGTAAGTCAGGTAAACACACTCTTCAAATACCAGGAAACCGCTCAACCGCATTTCTGACGTGTCAGACGTGCAAAATGGCTCACCGGCTCGGATATTGAGAACCTTGAACTATTTTCTCAGGAAATTCTTTCAGTTCGGAAAGAGAGTTAGAAGGTATAGGGTTGTTTCTTCCAAACCACTGCAAAACCTAAAATATTGGTAGAAAGGACGATCATGAATTATCACAAGTGAATCGCCCAGTCTCAGTGTAATAAAAAGTTTACTCGGTTAAATTTGTTTTAATGCCAATTTGAGTTTCAAATAATCACTGAGATTAGTTGATTCAAGTGTTACTAAGAATTTAAGAATGTTAAACATATTTGAAATTTTTGATAGTTATTATGGCGCTAGGAAACCTTTTTATAATTCGAATGCAATTCACAACTTTACAGAGCCGCACTATGCGAGAAAAGAAACTAAATAGCACTGACGAGGAATATTGTCTAAAGAGGAAATTTCTTTGTTAAAATACAAAAGCAGAATTTTAAATTAGTTCCGATGAGCTCGAAAACTGTATCTCATCACGACTATAGTGAGCCTAAGTACTATATTCTTGGTAAATGAAAAGACAATGGCAGTGGTGTTATCAGATTCGAGGCCATGCCTAAATTCACTCACAGTTTCTACAGTTCAGTATTAAACGAAGAAAAAATGATGACAGTGATTTGACATGATTTCGTTTTAGCTGAGGAACTGGGTCTAATTTATTTGCTCCACTCCCTTCCGGTCAGACAAAACCGCGCCACGCAAAACAATTAAACTCACCACCTGACTCGACATACTTCTTTGAAGTGGGACCAAGCAGCCGAAATAACATAACCCGGAATCTATGCCCAGTAATTCCGAATTAGACAGGATTAGCACCGTATTAAAACCCGACTTACGGTATAAACCGCTGGTGATGAATTCTCCTTGGAATAATTCGTTTCTGTTCATTTGACTTTGAGTGCAGGCGCCAAAACTTTGTTAGCTAGTTGTATAGTTATATAAGGTTAAGCACGGCCATAGTTCTTGAATGTTCTTGCACAGGAAAGGCTGTACACGTACTGGCAGTTAAACAAACAAATAAACCATTTCAATCAACCAAGAGCGAGTTTTAGGTTTTCTCGTGATCTTACTCTAAATTAGCAACACTCTTGAACTCTCTTTTTAAATATAATCCAACTTATTTTGATTGAGTTACCTCTGACAGCTCTTGACAGTGCAAAGCACCTCTCCAGTGGTGTAACACTCCGTCACAACAAGAAATTCCATCGACAAAAATAAAGTTTTTAAAACTGTTTACTCATTGACCCTTTTACTACTGTGTTGATATAATATTTACACTATATATTCAGTTACAACGTTTTCATTTTTATAGTTACAGCTGTCACTACCACCTTGGATTCTTGCTCTGCTTCAAAACATGTATTAATACAATTCCTGGAGTTTTTATAACTCGTGTTTGTTAATACAGTTTTCAAAACGTTAAAGGCCTCATGTACACTCGATGCATTTGGTCTCACAACAAACCCACTGAAAGTTTGATAAACTTAATAATTTGTCGAATATCATGATTTCAGTATAGATATCCTGCTGTAATACTGAAACAACCAACAGGTCTGCAAATAGAGTTCCGTCAGCAGATTGCTAGCGACTTATATCAGTATAGTAGTAATAGTTATATTCAACCGGGATTCCAAATTTACATATTGACATAAAAAAGAATCACTCCAACACCATTAGTGTTATTCTAAGGTACTCTTTGACTTTTATTCATGTATAAAACCAACAGAACAACTCAAGTTTTGTGGGCTTAATTTCAGTTGTATCCTACAAGGCAGACGTAAAATTCCACCATCGAGTTGACATAACTCATAAGAACAATTTTCTCGATAGACGTACTGACATAAATATTTTTCAATAAACATATTTTTTCCGCTTATTTTTTATTTACATATTAGGAGTTTGACTTTTATTCATATTGCGGTCACGTCAGCAGTGGTAAATCTTGTTTATAAAACACTGCACCGTTCACGTACCAAAAATGGTTTCAGTTTAAAAGATATGTACATGCGACTAAATGAAACTGAACAAGAGTTGAAAAAGGAATATTTACCGTAAGCGATATTTTTGGATTCCGCTACCTTCGTAAGGATCTGGAAAGATATTGCGTGTTGTTGCTGAATAGCAGACTTTCGCACGCCACTAAAAACCACAGCTCAATATTTCTATATAATTTTACTACTGTCCGCGGCCCGCATATTAAAACCTATGGTTAACTGCCAAACGCAAAGAAACTGACGTTTTAAACTTAACGTCAGTCCACAAATTCATTATTATTCGCCGTATAAATAAACTTTATTGGAGGCTGGCCGTGTGCACATGTTGTAGTCAAGTATTCATTACGAGTCATAATATATAAACCATTGCAGAAGCTGTTTAGATAAACACTGTTCCAATCATTTTAACTCGGTCAGTCTTCACATTCAGTATGCCATCGAACACTGAATAGGAGAGTCACAGTAAACGTCTGCACAATGGGCAAAAACTCCAGAGTCCAGCTGTAACCATTCAAACAAACAAACAAACTAAATTCTCAAGAGATAAGTTTGTTCCTGTAATGGAGTCACATTCTACAGATGTTTCCAAAAATACGAAATTCGTATATAAAGCTGGACCGAAAAAACGGGTCAGCCCCATTTTACGGGTCGTCAACTTTTGGAAAACAAAAACAATGATGGGTCACGAAAACATACCACGAAATTTACCGAAACCTTAGTTCTCATAAGTCCATAAAACAGAAGCAGATGGGTACACCATGTACCAGCCGGCGGTATTGACATATATATTTCCAGAAAAATACAGTACTGAGTAGTAATTTTGGTTTGTTTGGATTTATTATTTTTGGGAGAGGGGGGGGGGGGAGGACGTGAAAGCAACACACAGCTGCTAGAACTCGGGAACTACAAGGAAAACCTTACTCTGACGCAAAAACTAAAAATTCACCTAAACATTGCATGATCCTTTGTCTGTTAAGACAGTCTCATATCCAACTAATTAGTCATTTCCAAAGGAGCAAACAAACAAGTGTTCAAAGGTAGTT
>JANVCJ010076278.1:0-11824 GCA_026413505.1 Epizoanthus ramosus
CTCGTGGATTAATCACTGATATAAAACTCAAGCTCGTTGTATAACTGTTAAATAGCAAACGCTCAGAGAACCAATCAAATGTGTCGATTTGCAATAGAACACAACAAATTTCTACTAAATTAAAATATAACATGAAGTTTTCTAGTTTTGAGATCCTAGTGTACGCAATCGATGAAACTGATGGTTGATGACAGTCGATAATAATTGACATCAATTAGTCGATTGTTATCGGAAATCAATGACTAGTCGCATTGTATAATTTTTAACTTATCACCTTCCATCGATTGTGCATAGAGATCATTTCACTTGACTGTCAAAGATTGATCAGAACAAAATGCTCACGTCAATTCTCATCTCTTATTGGTTACCAGTACTCAACTCTCAAAGTTTATTGGTCAACAAGCTGCTTTGACAATGCAATGGCAATGCAAATAACAATGAGCTTTTGACACTCAAGCGAAATCATCTCTATATAATTTCATGGAGGATGTCAGCTCAGGCATCATGGACTGCTGTATATTGCAAGTTGATGACAATTGATATAACGAGTGGTATTTCTCAACAGCCAATAACAGTCAATGCTCATTATCTAATTATCATCAACTGATATAGATTGTTTGATTGATTTTCAATGATCAATTCTCATCGATTGAGTGTGCCAGGATGCTAAATTCACTTGCTTTCATGTTGTAATTATGATGTCATAGAAAAAGTAGCTAAGTCATGGAATCTCTAAAGCCCCAAAGAGTACGAACCCTGTCACATCACCTTTAAAAGCAAATGTATGAAGTAGACACCAAGGGGAAGAGGGAGGTGTTTGAAGAGCTTAACCTTCAGCAGAAGTTTATATGCAAACTGTATTTGATTTGTCTGCCTACCAAATATCACATACGGACCACTTGATAAGGATTTATGCAAGCAATATTTATTATATATATGCATACATGTTAGTTACTATGAAAATGAGCGAGTTAGCTGAATTTTAGCTATTTTTAAAAATGTAACTTCCTTTGCTAAAATAATACTGACTGTAGAAAAAATAATTTTTCACAACATTCCAAGAAATTCATTCTAAATCTAAATAAGTTTCTATGCAGCCTCCCTAAGTGGATATAGCGCGTAGGTAGTGCAGAGTCAGTCAGTCATAGTAGTGACTTGAAAATGTGGCTCTACAAATATGTTTAAGTTCCTTAGTTCTGATTCTCTCTGATTGGTTAAAACTGCACGTCAAGGTCCCCACTGTATGTACACATGGTCGAATCCCAAGCTAAAGCTAGGCTATATATTAAGAATATGTTCCAAGAGCTTTACTTTTTACATTTTGCAATTTTTCATATTTTTATTGTGGATGCGCCTTGTTAATCTTGTTAATTATTATATGGATGGTTTATTTTGTGCGCTGAGATTGGTCAATTTCAGGTCTGTAAATTGCTGTACAGGCCTCTTGCTCTTGCGCGGCTGTGATTTGCTTACTTTTTAAAGGTTTTATATGCCCTCACCTGCTTCAAATTATCAATAAAGCCACATAATAAATATCTCATTAGCCTTGTTTGCTTAGTCCATACATTAATAATAATATATTATATATTTATTTATATAGCGCTATTTCCAAAAATATGTCCAATAGCGCTTTACAATTAGGTTATGGACACTCGTTTTTTTCCTTCCCTTTTTCATGGCTGAAAAAAATTGGCCCATAACTTGCCATACAGACCTCGCACTTGGCAAATAAGAGGTATATATTTGACCAGTTAATGTTAAGAAAACTGTGGTATAAAATTATGAGAGTACATATTACAATGAATGAAATTATTTAAGGTATCATAACTTTGCCTTGAGTTTGTTGTTATAGTAATAAAAAAGTGTCACATCTGGGGTAGAATTTAGAAAAAACATTTACTAGACAGCAGGACTAGTAAACACCAAAGTTTACTAAATCTGCCAGGCTTTTTACAGTACTAGTTAATGGACAACTGTACTAGTCTGCCATAATTTTTACTAGTGAATGTACTAGCAAGCTAGTGCCAATTTCAAACCCTGCACATTATTTATCTTGACAATAATAGTTCAAACACAAATGAAACTAGTTGTAAGCAAATGAGGCAAAACTTAGTATGTCACACTAACATAGTTGGGTTGATGTTTTGTTTCTCCAGAGGAAAGTGCAACTGAGAAGGGAAGGTTGTATAAGCCAACACCGAAATTTCAGCCCACAGTGGTTGAACAGAAACCCAAGGAGGTCATTCCAGTATCAAAGAAGTCAGTAAGTTACAAACACAGAGATTTGTGGCTGTGATTTAATCCTTTATTTCAAGTAACAGTGTGAGACATGAGCATCTTTATATCCATTAATTGTTACCTTTTCTTTGTTTTAAATCTGTAATAAACGATACTAAATAAAATATATTGTATTTTATATTGTATAAACATCTTAATAACCTCGTTTGCTTGGTCTGTCCGGGATAATATTTTCCCAAGGTCTTGACGTCTGTATGAAAGACCAAGGGCAAATAATTATTATCCCAGACAGACCAAGCAAACTAGGTTATTAAGATTTTTATTACATGACTTCGACATTACGTTAAAAATTGTTGTCAGTTCTGAGTTTGCGACAAATCGGTTTTGTACGGCAAGTTACAGACCTAAATTTCAGCCAATCAGAGCACAGGATTTGGTTATTGGCCCTAAAAGTCAAAGCTGTTGTGTAATAATGTATTGTACATGGTGGCCAGATAGTCAATGTGTCAGACTTAAGACGTATTGTTGCGGGTTTGAACCTGGCCACTGTAACTTCATAATACTCTTGGGCAAGACATTATTTTACTCTCACACAATGTATCTGTCAACCCAGGTGTGTAAATGGGTACCAGGTGAATTGTGGGGAACTAACATTCCATATTGGAGAGTAGTAGAAGGGGGGTATTCTTATTACTATTCAAATTATTATTATCATTGTCATCATCACTGTCATCATTGTTGTTATTGTCGTCATTGGTTTTGAAATTGTTATTGTTAGTGTTGTTATAATAGTAATACAGTTGCTTTATACCACAGAAACCCTAGCCTACAGAAAAACCACACACATACACACATATTTTGCACTTGTTATCAACATTGCACCATTAATAGTACCGGTAATGTTAACTAAACAGTAGCTAACGGTAATGTTTGTCCATAGGAACTAAAAAAGAAAAACAAAGAGAAGGAAAAGAAGAAAAGCAATCTTGAATTGTTTAAAGAGGAACTAAAAAGGTGAGATAGAATTTGATTTCAACACTAACCATAGTTTTGTATTAGTCTTGTGAAGAGATATTTATTTACGTGTATTTCTGTGATCCTAAAACTTTATATTTGCTGACCACCGGCAAGTAATCCTCTTAATGAGAGGTTGCTGTAAAGGAAGATAGATAGATAGAAGATAAGGCTAGTATTGACCATATAATAATTCTGATTTATTGCATTTGTCTCTTCAAACTTGTTGTTAATCATATTAGTTGAAGGTAGGTAGAGTGTTGTTTGTCATCTCATCTCTACCTGCAGCTAAAACCATCTAGCTGTAGGCTGTAATAATAATAATAATAATAATAATAATAATAATAATAATAATAATAATAATAAAGCCTTTATTAATGTGACAGCTAAAATAGCAGTACAAACCACCAAATGGGGACACCTAAAACTATATAAAACCTATAACTACAATTATATGTAAGTAAAAATGAGTTAAGAATAAAGTTAAAAGGAACTATATACAAATGCACAAACCCGTCCGAGCTACACAGAAGGCAGTTAGTGCATGTTGTGTCTCCCAGCAGAGTTTGAAGATCTATTTGTCTCATATTTCGTTTAAATGAGGTCAGCGTGGAAGAATGTGCCATTGCCACAGTTTGTCTGGAATCAAAGCCGTAAATACTCCAATTATATTGTTTCAAAGTCGTGTTGTGATTGGCTGCTCTTTTGCAAGTGACCCCGGTTTCTGTAGTTGCACTGTAGCAGTAATAGAGATGATTTCACTTGACTGTCAAAAGATTAATCAGAACAAAACACTCACATCAGTGAGTCATGCATCAGTTCTCATCTCTGATTGGTCGCCAGTCAAAACTCTTGTTTCAAGTTCAAGTTTCAAGTTATTTTATTGATATCGTAATAAATACATGTGAAATACATGCACCCGCAAATAGCAGAGCTAATCCGTGTTAGAGAAAATGAGTCTAATGAGTAAATGTAATTTTATTGGTCAAAATTAAGTTGCTTTGACAATGCATTGACGATGAGATTTTGACAGTGAAACCAAATTGTCTCTATCATCAGCAGCTGGGTGTGTGATCGGTATTATTTTAACGCATTTATTTATTGTCTACAGCCTGATATGTTTCCTGGTGCCGCAGCTGCTGGAGCAGCCAGGTAAGTGTGATCAGCAGTGTACTTCTCCTTACATGGCCCCTTACAGTGTCAGAGCAAAACTAAACATGTGAGGTATGAGAATATATGAACCGATCAGCTTGACACACAAACATACAAAAGGAAGTTCTAGAAAGGGCTTGTTACATTAGGTTTTTGAGGAGGGTTATTTGAGGAGTTTGAGATATATACACAGACATGTGCTCCCTACAGGGCTTTTCAGCTTTTCAGCTGCCTGAATGCAGTTCACAACAGTTCTGTCTGAGACGTTGCATAGTGCCCTTGGTGAACAGATCACAGCACGAGCCTGTTCCTATTGACAAGTGTGTGGGTTCTTTTTAGTCACCTGATAGAATGTCGAGAGACTATAAAAAAATAAATAGTGCTCACATTCCATACATACTCGAGAATAGCGTAGTAGTTTATGTGTCAGCTCTTTATGTTACTTGTTGATAACGACTTGCTTTTCCCTAGAATGGAGTTTGCGTCAATGTACCACCAGCCCCGCCCAGGGGACAGTTACGGCGAATCACTGCAGACTAACCAAGCTCTTGCCAGCAGTGCCATCAAGAGGGCCATGTCAGATTCGAACATTGGTACGACAGAACTATTGCCATTAATGTTATTATTGTTCATATATCATGGTTCACACTATTCCTGGAAAACTCCTGGAATTTGATAACTTCTTTCCAGAGCCCTGGAAAACTCCTGGAAAAATTGATGTTTTCTATATACTCCTGGAATTATCCTGGAATTTTTGTGGAGAATGATTTTGTACTAAACAGCCTACAGCTTGCCAATGCTTCCGATTCGCAAATCTGAGGATTTTTGTCCTGTTTCTCTCCAAAGCTTATCTTGAAAAGGTTGAGAAACCTGGCGATTTTTGTGGGGGTGTGGCAGACTTGTCACCGAGAAAGTAAAGTAGGTTCTGGAAAAATGCTCTATCTACCCTGGAAAACTCCTGGAATTTTGTACTCGTTAATCAGTACGAACCATGATATAATCAGTTAAAGAAAAAGTTCGATCTTGTCTTGGAGTTCTTGGGTCTAAGTTTTTCCATTTCTTGGGTCTAAGTGGAACGAATTGGCATTTCTCAAATGGAACACAGTAACTGATTGGATTAGAGCTGTGCACTTCTCCTGTACCAGACGAACAGGGCGCCAGAATTTGGTGAGTTTTGGCGGGAAAAAAATGCTGGCAGGCCAGACCAGACAAGTGGAAAGTACCCTATAAGTATTGGCATTGTCAATTATCCGTGCTAAAATTATTTTGTTGTTTAAAATTCTTGTTTATCGCCTAGTTGCCAGTTAGAATTCTTGTTAATATTTTCTTTTGTTCCTTTTCGATATTAGATTTTTTGCGTTCCTGCATTGACTGTGAATCTATTTTTGTTGCTATTTAGAAACTAAGTGATTCGAAAAGCAACAAAAATACAGCAAACACTAACGCTTTATTGTACTTGACAGGGGATTATGAAAGTGGGATAGAAACCCTCGTTAGAGCGATTTCCCTGATCAAACAATCACCAGTGGCTCAGGACGAGAAAAGCCAGGTTTGTGACAGACCTCTGTGTGTGTGTGTGTGTGTGTGTGTGTGTGTGTGTGTGTGTTGCATGGTCTGTATGCTTCTAGAGCTTGGTATTGAGTGAAAGCTTGAGGTGCACCGAATGCTTTTTGCCCGTGTGATCTTACCTTCCTTTTTCAACGTATTGAGCTGTTCCGTTATCCCAGGTGTTGGTGCAGTCGCTGCAAGACTTTATCCAAGGTCTGGAGTCACAGCTGCTGGAGAGAAGGTATGTGTACATGTGACAGTGGGAAGGACACTCAACATGTCACTGTGTGATTGGACAACAGGAATTCCGATGGCCAGGAATTCTAACCGTTCCACTTACATCTATATATTTTACTTATCTTTCCACAGCAAGTCAAGCCGTAAAGATCACGAGAAGGATGACTATGACTCGGAGAGACGTCACCGCAAAAGACGGACGCGTTCCAGGTCTAGGTCACGCGATCGCGAAAGAAAAACACGAGACAGGAGGTCGCGCTCTAGATCACGTGAAAGAGAACGCCATCGGCGAAGATAAATCAAACTGTCGTGCACCAGAACCTGCGCCGAGTTACCATTTACCAAGTGAAAACAGAAACATGACTGTCAAGCTGCTAAAGGTTGAGATCCTTCCAAACCTGATAACTTACCACCCATAAGAAAACGCGGCTTTTCTTCAAAGGCTGTTTTGCGTCAGATGCAACCTCTTTTGTTTTATTGAATCAAGTTATCTACCGAGATAACAATTTTAAAATATGAAGCCTTTGAGTGAAGGTTTAGACAGTGTTTATTTGTGGGATTGCAAAAGAATATTCAATATCACTTTTGCCGTAGCATCTGATCAGGTCATTACTATAGCTCAAAATGCTTCAGTTTTAAATACCTAGTTCAGTGATCTAAGTTTTGGCCCTTGTAGTTAGTTATGTCGTTTTCATCTGCTTGGGTTGGTTATCCTTTTGGGCTAATTTATGATGTCGATAAGTTATCACAATACGGCTAAAATCTTACACCGTCACGTACTAAAGATAACGCAAGCATTATTTGTCGTAATACAAGCCTAGGAGCAGTCCCTTGACATCTGTGCCCTTCACTGACATCAAATTCTCGTACGTTATAAGTAACAGAACAATACCTCGTTAGTGATAATATACTGAGGAAGTGGCCAATACATTTTGATGAATAACCGAGTTCTCCTAACTAAAATTGTTATTAGCGTATGGGACTCGTAAGGAGAGTTGAATACGGCATTTTTTATCCGTGATTGAAAGTGATAAGTGATAGCAATAACACTATTGTTTCTTAGCCAATCACGCTTCAGAGAAATGACAAAACATTACAAGGCAATACGTACGTGCGCGCGTGTACTTCATTTTGGCGCCGCAACCGTGCGACGCGCGATATTTTCCCGCCATTTTACAGCCACCTCATTGGCTGCATGTGTTGATAAATTTAATGTATTGTAATACTTTGGCCATGCCAGACTCGCTGTAATATAATTGCTTTCATGTGTTTACATAATTGTGCCAATCGTACCATGGTTGTTCGAAGCCCTTATTATATATTATAAACTGTTTATGAGGGAGAGATCAAGACGTAACTACCTGTTTAAAATTGAATTGTCCATATAAATGGTATATCGAATCTCTTAAGTAAAAGTGTTATAATCCTTTAAAAACAAAAATGTTTTGACCTAACATGGTCCAAACAAAACCTGATGACCATGTCGGACGAAAACGCTTTTAAATGGATTGTAATCTTATTACCTTTTTAGATTTTAAAGAACCACAGGTGTTTGACATGGGGGGGGGGTAGGTTGGGGATAAATGTGACTAACCACCCCCTGGGTATATTTTTTCCCGTTGTCATGCAAACTAAACCAAACAACATTATGTGCTTTGGGAAGTGCAGTGTTTTGAACGAATCTTGTATATAGCAAGACTGACTGATGCTAGATTTCAACACTCGCCAGTTGAGATACTCCAGGATTAGACATTTCGGTCCATTTTTTCACTGGGTTCCCACTATCCCTGAAAATCATTGGAAACTATAAAGGTACTTAAAGTTCATTGCGCTTTCTGTATTGAGGTGCTTGATATGTGATAAAACACTCCATAAGTTTTATAATAAGTCTTAAAGTTTTGGTTGAGAATTTTAAAACGTCTTCAACTGTAATGTATCCTGATTCGTGATTTGAGAGGGGGTAGTTATGGATTTCATGTTGTACTTATCCCTCCTGGGAGAACACTAATTACCTTAGAAATTTGTATATTATTATTATTATACTATTGCCATTTCTCATTCTCCCCCCAAAACTTTCTATACAAAAGTCAAAACCCAGCAGTTTGTGATCACATCCGTACACCTCACGATATTGATTTACCTTTGTATTTGTTTGATGTATTAATATAAATGAGTGGGAATGTGTAGGAAGATGTCCTTGACACTGAGGCCTTCAGTTTGATGTTAAGTTAAGCGTTAGGGCCCTGCAAACGGCAACTACATATTTGCTTGATGAGATGAGATGGAAGTTTCCCCATAATTCTGTTTATTTCACCGGTAAATTTAGTTTTTTGAAGCAAATGTTAAACAAATGTTTTACATTACATCATTTGCTAAACAAAGTACAGGTGTTTATGGCAAATACAGAATGTGAAAAATATCTGATATAAGGGGGTAGTAGTTTTCTTCTGATGTTCTTTCCTACAGCTAGACACAAAACATGAAAGGTTTCGAGATTCAACAGGTGATTTGAGCACGCCTTTTGCCAGATATGTGCGATTTTGGGTATTTTAACAGATCAACATATTTCCACCACTTTTTACATGAGTTCTAAAACATTTTCACCTTGTCGCATTTGTATGGCGTTTGATTTTTCGGTTGCAGTGTTTGTAATTTTAGGATGTTCAGTAACGACCGGTTAAAAAACTTGAATTCTATCATTTCCCCAGTCTGCCACCACAATGCCTCCATCCTCCATCACTGCCACGCCTTCGGGCCTTTTGAACTGCCCCCTGAAGCTCCCCTCTGAACCAAACCGACTCAGAAAACTCCCATCGGACTTGAAGATCTGGATCCGGTGGTTGAACGAATCACACACAATTATATTGTTATCTTTACTAATCGCTATTCCCGTTGGCCAGTTAAAATCTCCGCTACCTCGACCGGCTTTTCCGAATTTGAACAGGAAATTACCGTCGGAGCCGAAGACTTGAATCCGATCATTTCCGAAGTCTGTTACAGCGATGTGGCCGAAGCTGTTCAGGGCGACGCCGGTGGGACAGTTGAATTGCGCTTTGCCGTTTCCGATTGAGCCGAACGTTAAGGCAACGGACGCGTCTGCGTTGTAGATTACAATGCGTGCGTTGTCGCGGTCGACAACGATAATGCGGCCTTGTCTGTCGACGACCACTCCGCTTGGATGATTGAGGCTCTGGCTGGTTTTCTGACCGCTGGGATATTTTTTGAGAAATTTCCCATCTATTGTGAATACCTGCAAAGCATAGAAAGAAGAAAGGTCAATTAGAGAAATTACATCCAACGTAAAACTTATTAGCCTTAAAAAAAAGTTTTCAAGAAACATTTCGAAAGAGAGGCGCTTAAAAAAAACAATTACAATATATATTACACATGTTACAGGTTATAGATACATACAGGGGCTTTTCAGCTAGCTGTTTACATGAAGTACTTAGCCAGACCGCTGAATTAATGCAGTTCACGACAGTTCTGTCTGAGACATGTTTAAAATTATTATAGTCGAGAAAGTCAAATATACATGGTGTATTTTGGGCCGGTAAGATAAGCTGTGTACATTGAAGTCAATGTCGAGACTAACTTCTGGACGTCGACCTTCTTAGATATGTCCTTAATTCTTGACCTGTTGAAAGACAACCCCTAAAACGTTGGTCATTTCTAAAATCTCTCCAAATAATGGGCACATTAGAATTCGAAAGGGAACGCAGTGACTTGCAAGTATTTATAGCAGTCGCTCCTTCCCGTATGCGTCTACACCAGCCACCCTTTTCAGTAATATTTTGACCCCTACAAATGATCTATTGTGCAGTCCACCTGACCAAATTAAGACGTTCGTATTTGCAAGAATAACAGCCGTTTCAATTGGGGGTGTTCAAAATCGTCCAAAACAGGCGGCATTGTAAATTGTCCCAAGTGCGTGACATAATACTTGTACAGATATCCCAAAAAAAATGATAACGACCAAAAATGAGAAGGGCAATCGAGTGAATTTTAACTTCCATTCGTATCAAAAGGCGTCTTGAAAGAACTGAGCGGTGGCATAACAAATTCGTTCAGTTAAAATAAATCAGTTCTAGCAGATTTACATTGTAGAACAAATCTATATTCAGTAGTTTGGGAAGAAATCTGAAAGTTCAGCTCAACACAGAAATGGACTTCTATTTTAATGATGAAAATTATCGTTAATATCTCGGTATATAGAAGATGAGGTGCTGCCTCAGGAATGTTCTAAAAATATCGACCAATCACTGAGCTTTTTAAAGTTAATTGGAACATCTGTGATTGGTTGCCTTTGCGTGTTCCTGGTCTTGCAGCCTTTTATGGTGAGGCATAAGTCGGCATAAGCATAGGCCGGAAGTCAATATAGTTCCAGTACCCAGTCTCCTTACCTGTACGCGGTTATTCATGGTGTCTGCCACCACAACATTGCCTTGCGTATCGACGGCGATTCCGCTGGGCGATTGCAGCTGACCGTCCTGTGTTCCGAACGAGCCGAACCTGTACTGAAACTTACCCTCGGTGTTAAACACCTGCGGATAATGGGAAAATTCTGTATTTAGTCAACAGTTGTGCGTTCCCAAAACTAAAGCTGTCCTCAGGTAACAGCATGGGAACAATGCTGATACTATGCTGGGACTATGCTGTTGGTCAGTACTCCCATCCAGTAGCCTTAAAGGCCCTGTTACACTGTGCAATTTTCTCAGCAACTTGTCTCAAAACCGCATTGCGAGACAAGTTACTGAAGAATTGCACAGTGTAACAGGGTGCCTCAGCAACTTGTCTCGCAATGTTTTTGTTGTGCGCAACGTCGCACGAAGTAGAACACAGTTCTACTTTTCGCAATGATTGCAGCAACTTCAAGCGCCGTTGCACTGTGTAACACCGCTCCAGCAACTTGTCTCACAACGGCGTTGCGACACAAGTTGCTGAGAAAATTGCACAGTATGACAGCGCCTTTAAATATCCGTGACACCGCACGGCCTTTAAAGAGTCTTTATTGTAAATGTTCAACACTTTGTGTTTTGTGGGAGACGGAACGGTCCATATTATGGTTCCTCTCTAGCACCTTCCACGTGAAAGTCTGGAGCAAGACATTTTATTAGCAGTACTTACACACTTCGTCTTCTCGGGTGTATAAATGGATACATGAATAAAATATATATGAAGAATCAGTCAGGTACGATCAGTGCATACCTTTTGTTGCTTTTTAAATCTTCCGGAGTCGGGGTAAAAAACTCTTCCACTATGTCGGACTCGGAAATGGTTGATGGCAGGTCTAGTAAATTCTGAGAATGAACAAAAGGGGTCGTTAGTCTTATCTCACCTGCCTTTGTATGATTTTTAAAAAGGGCTACTCACACCTTAAACGGCATGATGATTTGAATATTTTATCTGATTCAACCTGTCCAACTGGTTACTGTGATATAAATGTTATTTATTATATGACAACTCTGGTATCTAGGGCCAATAACCAAATCACGCGCTCTGATTGGCTGAAACTTAGGTCCGTAACTTACCGAACAGACTTTTCGTCTGTAGCGGACTAATTCAAAACAATGTCGAAAGAAACAAAAATAAATACAAATGAGCCATATAATAAAAATCTTAATAACCTTGTTTGCTC
>JANVCJ010076289.1:0-20263 GCA_026413505.1 Epizoanthus ramosus
ATCGGCTAATAGCAAACGCTCAGGGAACCAATCAAATGCGTCCATTTGCAATAGAACACGGCAAATTTCTACTAAATATTATTATCAAATTTAAATATTTTAGGACAATAAAAATCAAAGACACAATTAGTAAGGCCTTTTATATATACGTCACGCAGGGTTGCCACTATTTACTGAATGTGAAATTCAAGGACTTTTCCAGGGTTTTCCAGGATCTTTTCAAGCAAATCCAGGACCTTCTGGAGAAAAATCAAGCCTCTCGGAGTCGCGGTTTTTGTTTTAGAATGTTGCCACATCAAAAATATTTTAACAAACAGCTTATTTTTATTATTTCTGGAAGTTAAGAAAGACATTTTTGCCCATTCCAGGATTTTCAAGGACCACGACCTAAATTCAAGGACTTTCCAGGGCCTGGAATTTTTTTCCCAATTCCAGGACTTTCCAGGATTTTCAAGGACCGTGGTAACCCTGGTCACGATATATAATATAATAATAATATTGTTTATTAATCTCAATTGCAGTAAGCTGAATTACAGAGATTTTACAAGTATTTTAGAAATGAAACTACAATTAAATTACAATGTAATTCTATATTAAAATACGTATTTATAAATACTAACTAATTAAATTTTACAAAATCTAACTAAACTTTAAAAGCTAACATTTTGTTGGAGAAATGTAGACATTTAACAGTGAAGATTTCTTCCTTCTTGCTATCTTACTACTAACTTACCCTATAATCTAAGTAGTAACTTGTCTAAAGTTATGCATTAAACTTTATGAACATGTATAATTTTATAATAACATGATCTTAATGTAGCTACCCTTTTATTCATTTGTCCTTCTTTAAATATCTTATCACTAATATTAGATCAACGCTGCTATAAACTACTGTGTTTTCAAGGTGTCAGTAAACGTATGTTTTATGTTATGTTACGTTATGTTACGTTACGTTATGTTAAATTATTATTCAGTGCATGTGAGTAAACTGAAAAGTCAATTCTAGTTTAATCGATTAAGTTCACCTTGTTATAGATGAACGAGAGAAAATATAACTTTAAGAAGTATAAAAGCAGAAATATGCAAATGAAAAGTGCTTATATTCTAGTACAAAATCAAATATTAGAAAAGGAACTTCAACTAACATTTCAATTTTAAATTTAGATTGAAACTGAGAACATTTATATGCACATACATAACAGGGTCATAAGATGCTTTACACAGCTTTTAAAATATTATAGTATATATACTACAGTCGTACAGGCTATACGCTTTCTTTACTGATAGACCTGATAAGAACAACTGAAATATTATAGGAACTTTGAGACTCATATTTGCCTAAATGCTAAGAACAAATTGTACCTGAACATGCTCAAGCTGTGGTTCAGAACCGCAAAATCGATCTGCATGTCTTCAGATGAAATAACGAAATTCATTACTAACTTAGCAACATAACATCTTTCGATAAAAGTCCTGATTTCCCTCCCGTGGGTGTTCTTGAGATGACATGGGACTAAGTCAAAGTTTTTTTACTAGTATGATTTAGAAATGATTCATACGTGCGCGCTTTGAATCCTTCTTGCACTGAGGTCCACTCAGTGAATGGATCTGAAGTAAGAACAGGTTAAGAACACGTTTGGCCATGAACAAAAGGCAAGAACAGCGAACGTCAACCACAACTATCTCCTTCTTAGACTTAGTAAAAAAGCGTGTTCTTAGATGTGTTGAAGTCGGTATATAAGAATGTCTTACAAGGTACAACAGAAATGTCTTGACGAGCAAACGTATAATAATCCGAGCAGCAGCAAATCTGAAGCAAATTTTAGTTTCACTATTCAGTTTTATAATTAACAAATCATTTCTGATCAATACACTGAATAAATAATTTACAGTCGAAGCTCTATACTTTCAGATACTTTTTCATACATATATATGATGGACGGAATATGTCGACTAAATTTGCTGGTGGAGTCTAAAATTCAGCAACTAAATGCTTTTCAAATAAAGAGAAATTCCAAGCTTGAGGTTTTGTCGAAATCTTGAATGATGTTGTTGCGCTTCACTGGTATCCGATCTCGACCGATGTGTACAAGTAGCTGGTGATAATCCTGGACCTGGGTCATGTATCATCGCCTCGCTCTTCGCAAGTATTATGTATTTCTCTTAAATTATTTTCCAACTACACCGAGAATATGCCGAGCTCGTTAGATCTTCCTGGATTGAAATATCGCAATATTTCAATTGATTCTACAAGCCCAATGACACCAGTCTATAACATTCGATCAGAAATTGAAAACTGAAAACTTACACTGTTTCTAATTTTTAATAGCTAATAAAAAGCAAACATTTTAAATTGCTTTGCTTTGCTTTGCAGATGTCTGTTATTTATTACTAGCTCATCCTGGGTATAAGTAGACTAATCTAGAAATGCCACGCAATGGGAAACTGAATTGTACCCTATACACTCTCGGATAAATAATCAGTATATAATACAGATATAACTGCTGACATTCTAGCCAATTTGGGCACATCATGACCCCATAAAGCTCCTTATCAGATTTATTGCACCAACTGAAATGGGTAATAAGTCTAAGAATTCGCTTTGAATTTGCCCTTTATATTATATGTTCATGGAATTTGATATGCTAAATCATAGAGTCGATTAAATTCGCACAAAACATGCAAGAACAAGTGCCTGTTACTAGTTACTCCGCTGTTCTTTGTTGCACTCAAAGTTTTACTGCCAAACAGAATTAAATCATCCGATACCTTACGTAATGACTCTGATATAAGATGAAAAAGATCAAAAATGCTTTAGTTGATACTGATTTCGGTTGGTACAATGAATAATTGCAAAAATATAATAAAGCATTACTTCAGCCAGCCATAGTCAGCCATTTGGCTGCATTGTATAGGGACTTACTTTTTGACCTTCGGGTATTTCATGTCGGCCATGTTGTTGGTGGAGTCTCGCTGTTCATCGATGAGTCGAGGCGGCCAGGCAATGTCAACCCAGTCTATCTGGCGAACCTTTGCATTAAATTTACAGGCAAAAGAGACATTTTGTGAGTACAAATCGAAAGAATTTATATCTTGCTGATAATATGATAAACACGGCGGGCACATTCAGATACACTGCATGAACAATATAATTGAAGGCCAATGAAGCAGTATAGCACTCTAAAATACAAACACAAATGAACATAATATCCATACTGACAATTCTGTCTAGAAATAGAATCAAAACTACTACATTTATTGTTCATGCCAAACATAAAGTGATAAACACGTACGAAGAATTTCCTCAATTCACACAAAGCAACTGTGTTTTGTTTACAACAATACAAGTTAGAGTTGGGAAGGGCATTGCAAGCGATTTACGATTATATATCATGAGTATATACGTTATAAACTATCGCCAGCATGGTTGATCGATCAATGAAAGATCAATGAACAAAGTATATTGTCATCAGACGTCAAGGGAAGCGTGGCCAAATGCAAGTTTCGAATATACGCAACATTAATTAAATCGACTAGCTCAGTAGCTGTACTTCATTTTCGTTTCTAACAAGTCCTTACAACGGTACTGTTGGCTAGATTTCAAGCGAGCTTAATGGTCAGCAATATTATTTCATTAATGGCTGCCAGTTTAATACATAAACCTATTTTCTGTATGATACAACAGCGGTAATAAATCAACTGAATTTAACTGCGATGTAAATTGTAATGCTTCGAAATGCAATCATGATTAATAATTAAATTCAAATTTGGACCTGACCGATTCTTTATAAAACTGTCGACTTATTTCTCTGTATTAAATACTGTATATTTGATATTTCCGTTGTTTCTGATACTGAGCTACGTATCCACTGAAATCACGAGACATTTTTACTTGCACAAGAAATATATGGCTTTATATACACCTAAAGCTACAGCTAAAATTCCAACCATGCAATATCAATGGCAATCAATGTATATCTCGAATTTCATCAAACCAGACCCAGTTAATGTGCCCGGTTCTCAAAAATCTTCAACAAAGAAAAGGTTTTCTTCATAGTGATACTTGTTATACAGGCCTAGAAATTTACAATTGCAGATACTGGGGTAGAACATACTTTAACTAGTGTTGAACTGGGTAAATTCTCATCTGCAAAATCAACCCAAAATCTCAGCATGCAGAGCACTGGGACTACACATACCGTACATGTGATATGCATATCGCTATCATTCTACCGAATATTGTCAATAATTCCAATGCATTCATATCTCTTCCATTTCTCAGTAGTAAGTTTCCATTATATTTTTAAAAAAGATTTAGCAGTGCAGTTATTTATATGGGTGGATTGTGCAGACAGTACAGAGCCAGAGCACTGAAAGCCAGAACTCTGAAGAAAAGCCGGCACTATCAAGGTCATGTCGAGTACAGTGATAGCTGCTACAATAGCATGCATTTGAAGAAAAGTTCTGGTATTTTCATTTATTCATTTTTAGGATGTTTAGTTCCTATATATATGGAGAGAGAGGGTGAGATTTGTCGACCAGGCTTGGCCATACACTAGTTCCAGACCCTTTTACCTCTCCCGGTCACTCAAACCGGCTCAAAGGGATTACGTTTAACCGAAGTTTCTAACATTTTGTAATGTTGAAACTTCGTTAATAATAAATGTTTTGTTCCAGTCTTAGTGTACTGGGCTAAAGTGTTCAAAAAAAGTGGTTGGTTATTTTTTAAATTCATAAATGGCCGAGAGAATCAGACCTCGGACTATTGTTTAGTTTATACTGAATGTACCATGGAATTTTTCAGGTATACATTTCTACTTGTAGACCACGTAAAAAATATCATTAATAAGCAAACAAACGTTAATAAACGTATTCTATACAGTCAATACACAACAATAAAGTTACTTACTCTCAAAGTGGTTGACAAAACGATTAGTGAAAAATAACAATTTCACACAGGTATACCATGCAGATTAGCAGTTTAATTTCAATTTACGCAAAAACGATTTGTAAATCAAACAAAGACTTACAACAACTACACGCCATAGTACTTATACACTGGTAGTATAAAACGAAAATCACATAAACGTACGCTCGTAACACTGATGTGTTTTCCAAAATATTTTCTCTTTTATTTAAAACGAAAACAAACGGAATTATGGTGGCAAACAAATTCATTCAAATAACAATTACATATGACATTTTCAATAAAAAGTTTAGTTTCTCGTTAGAGTTTGCCAGAAAGCGTGAACTATACCACATAAAGTACTGATTGTAACATTAATTATCCCCGGGTATCTGATCACGCTGTTTTGTCGCGTCTTTTCCTGTATCCGCCCAATTCCATTTCGAAAGATTTCTCGGCTACGCATGCTACGTTTTCAATCTTGAACGCGGAAGAAACTGGCAAGGGCTAACAAGTATCTACACCCGTATACATGTGTTCTCGTAAACAATTTTTCGCCGGCCATAACTGCATATCTAGTTGCTCCATGGAGAACAAAAAATAACCTACAAATACTGATTTCCTCCCTCTGTTCAGAATTTCCATCTAGTGAGAGACGGTTTAAAAACATTTCTCAAAAACAAAACAATAGAATACATGTATTATAATGTCCAAACCAAATCACAGGAAATGTGAAAAAATAATCCCGTGATAACTTCCTGCACTTCCTGATAACTTCAAGCGCTACAAGCCGATCACTGAATTCTAGAAGAACTCAAGAAGAGTAATTTATCCTCCTTCGGTATGCACAAGGTTCGAAGTTTTACGTACTATTGATAAAATGTGCAACTAAACTCTTTTGGCAAACTGATATTATTTCGTAATTAATTTACAAAAGCAGAGTAGTTTATGTTCAGTTTCCATATTATCTTCTAAATAAATGTATTTTATTACTTTTGAAACCTCACATTTCAGATAAAGCTCATAAACAAATCACTCGAACTTATTATCAAACTGCATTAAACCATTGATTAAAGTTAAACAAACTACAAAGCCAAAGAGACAACGAAACAAAATGCAGAAAGAAATAATGATTGGAAAGCATGGAAAATTATTTATCCTAGGTTGTAATAAAAGTAATGGACTTCAAATCTTTGTTAGGCACTTCTTCAACTCTCCCAAAATACTAAAGCTGATTCGTACGCCACGTTCCCGACTTATGTACGAATTCTGTCGAGTTCTACGCCCATGTATGCAGCCTCTTGCTGGGAAAATTCATGACTAATTGCAATGTAATTTAACTCGTAATTTTCTTCGATTTTTCAAGTGGGAAAATTATGCAAGTAAGATATTGATTCTGGTTCTTGTCTGTTGTGCAACTACACAGAATTTTCTAGTCGAGTCCCTGAAGGAGAATATATTTTTGTCCCTGAAGGCTGTACAGAGACAACTCCAGAACAGACCTTTGTTGCAAGCCTTAACTGCTTAGAATCCGAGCACAACTTCAAAATTTCTGATCCACACGTTTAAATGGTGTTCAAATTTCTTTCTTCTTTTCATTTCTTCTTACTGTTTCGCAAAGATATTCACTCTATGCTAAAAGGACCCCCAAACGTTTCTAGAAACGCTTGATTTCTTATCAGCGCATATGACAAAAACTCGGCTGCAGAAACGCAAGTTTATATTTAATAGCCACAGGACATAGTGCCAAAATCTTTAAAATAAATAACCTGAAACTTCTATATTTTAAATGTGCCAAAGTGACAAATAAGTGTCACTTTTAGGCCTTATATAAACTTTAGATGTTCAGTAGAATACGATTCATTGGCAACTCACACGAATCGATTAAAAGTGTGGTTGATTCGAGTCGGATAGGCGAGTTCAAATCTACATTTTGTGACGTTTCGTTATTATTGCATTATAGTTCAGTAACAAATGTGAAGCATATTTAAAATTACAGTTTTAGCTTCTCTGTTTTCTCAACATAATTTTACACTTTAGCTGGAAGAGATTGTATACACTGGGAATAGCTGGGAAAGTAAATGTGTGTCTCGTGGCTTAAATCTGGAGATCTTTCACTGAAATAAAACGCCGGTCATCTCAGTCCAGAAACTGAGATATGCAAAGTGGTTTAATATTGACAATGGTATAAGTTATAACGCAATAAACTAAAGATCTCTCAAGAAATTTGGTGTTATTGTGATCAAATTCCACAACTCTTGTCAAGCTATCGTTCAAAACGGCACCGTTTTTGTAAGAATACTCGAAATATGCGGCGAGTATGCTTAGCCGTGTCAAATGAGACGATAATTCACCAGGCTTCGGATCACAACCGTGAGCCGCCATGTTTACACGGCACCGCAAAGAGCAAGCAACGATTTCCATGCAAAATAATCTTTAATTCCTTATCCTAACCCCCTAGATCTAATTTAAAAGCTGAAATGATCTTCGTTCTTGGATGTTATTATAACATGTATCAATAAAACGAAAACAGAGTTAAGATTTTTTCGCAAACACAAACGACATTTGTAAAGGCTTAATTATGAATATGTATGCAGACGCAAAGAAATCTAAATTTGGAATGAGAAAATTGAATCCAAGTTAATAATCCGCAAGGAATCAGGAAAAATCCAGTTATTCTCATCCAGATATACTTGTAAAACATATAAAATGTAAAAGTGCTTGAAAATAGGTGATTTTCCAGCCTTCCAGGTGGTTTCTTTTGCCAGAAAAAGGCAATCCTATAGTAAATGAGTCGAAAGGTGTAGAGCCTATAGTTATACCTAGACTCTAGAGGGCTTCCACACCGACTCCCGCACTGCCATAAACTAAATATCAACTGCGTTTTTAAGTCATTTATTGCAACTTTAACTGTAAAGAAGAAAATAAGTTGCCAGAAACAAAGTAATTTCGTGTCTAAGTCGAGAATACGGAGGGGGGCTGCAAGCCACTCACATGTACACACACACCATAATGTTCAACAAATGACCAAACGGACGATGGTCACGGGTGCACCGGACGCAACTGGAAGGGGTACTACCCCTTTTTGCAGTAGAAGAATCGCGAAAAATGCGTTTTTGACAAGAAAAAAGGTGAAAATCACCTAAAAAGTAGGGTTTTGTATTTTAAAGTGAAAATGAACGAGCTTTTTGGCATGAGTATGGAAGCCTACTCTAACATGAAATTACTCAAAAGGTGAATGACACAGAACTTGACTGCAGGCCGCGTTATTCCTTACCCAACACAGAAAGTTAACCACGGTTTCAGTGACAACATACGTTTATTTTTCAAACTATAAATTCTAGTTTAAGTGACTAGATCTCCTTTTGTACATACAATCAGGCTATCTTCTCCGCGGCTACACATCATATGTGATATACAAGCACGTCTACACAATCAAACTGGGATCAGTGAAATCAGCAAGTCATATAGAAATTGATCATTAAAATGTTCATGAAATCACTAAAAGAAATCAACAAGGACTCAATTTAAAAATCTACAATAGATTGTATTATCTAACTAGTTGAAATGGGCTCACCACATCTGGGCTCTCGACGAGGTCTTCCAACCGGGTATGGCTGAACTCGAGGCTAATCACGTTTAGTATCTCTGTTTTCTTGTCTGCGCCGGTGAAGTACTTTACCCATTGCTGCATAGACATTTCGGAGGCTTGCTGAGTGTTTACCTCGAAAACATCCACAATTCGACGAGCTCCTATAGTTGATACATATAAATGCGAGCACCAATTATCTCTCGAAGTTCGTACAATTCCACTTTGCAAGGATTTAGTGAGCAAGATCAGCCAAATTTTGTAGCTAGCGATTCTAGGAGAACAGGAACAAGCCGCAGAAAAACTGAAAGCTTACCTACAAAATTTTTCACATCATTCACTGTAAAATCCGCCGACGGTACCCTAAATTCATAGAAAAGAATTATGATAAATTTTAGCTACATTTTCTGACTACAGCGGTTACAAACAACGTATTCAAAACAAAGGATAGATGCACATCTAGAAGTATTTCTTAGAGTTACTCAATTAACAGAAACTCGGCATTTGTATTGATACGTACCGCAAGCCAAGTCCTTCAGTACTCTTAAAAATTATCGGGAAAGTAAAGCCATTCTCTTGAACGTACTTTAGGTTGAATTCTAGGATAATATAAAATAGCTTGGTGAGCATAAAATCAACATATTGGTGGTTTTATTGAATAAACGACAGGAATACACAATTCACAACGCACCAGCACCATGCATTGACTTCACGAATTTCGCTCGCTCAAATTTGGGGCTTTCGAGCTTTTCCTGAACGCTAAATGTTCGTTTTCCTTCAACAACATCGTCTCCATCATCCACATAATTTCTCCGCTGCTGACACCTCTGAAGTAACACAACCAAAAAGGACAAAATTAAGCAGGAAATTGGTTAGCAAGAAGCCTATCACTTCGAGATTGCACCGTGCAAGCGAGCTCATGCGAGCACCACGCTACACTGCCAGCCAAGTAAAATGAATCAAGAATAAAAACATATTCTGAACGGTACACACCAATCTGCGGCCTGTCTCCGACTCTATCTCCATTTTGAGCCAAGAACCACGGCTCATACAAAGCGAAGATTATAAACACAAGCAACAAAGTATTCCCTCCAACAACAAACTGCTCAGTTCAGTGATCTTACATGGATAGCTGACGAGTGTGTGAGGCCGAGGCATCACATTGCAGTCCCATGGGACCGCTGAGAGCCATAGACCATAATAGTAATTAGGCTCTTCACAAATGATTGACATTGCCATGGTAACAATCGTCAATTCGGAGTCGTGCTTCACGGCATTTCTTGATGACTCATTCAAACATACGTCTTTTCAAAAATAGCTTCTACATTTATCTCAAAATGAATTTACTTGCGGAGATAAAAAAAAAACTTTTTTCATAGCACAATAACATGATTGTCTTTATCTGAATTGGCGAGGCCCCCACAATGCACAAAAAGGAACTGGGTCTTGATTTTCTGGCAGAAGCTAATCAGTAAACTTTCGACAGTTTCGTAGTTTCGAAAATAATATCGAAAAATCTCGGACACCGCTTTGGATCATGGAATCAGGATTGCTTACCATCAATGACGCGCCCCTGCCTTGGGTCCGTCGAGCGGTACGAATAAAAATTATGAACAGTTGACGGACGAGCACGCCCGCCGGTTCGTCCGCCGCGCCACGTTTTATTTTTTGTACAGCTCCACTAACGAAAGGGCAAAAAATACGAGCTCAAAAATACGGTCTTTTCATACTTGTAGTCGTAGTCTAGGTCCAATCACTTCCGCTGAATATATATGAACTTTAGATAAACAGATCAAGTTATATTTTACGGTTTTATAGTTTTTCGTAAATTTCCAACAAGCCTCAGTCCCCCGCCCCCGGTATCCCCTCCCGCCGACATCCGACTATAGCTATTTTGTCGAATTGAAACATATCGTTTGGATCGAGGAACGTCGTATAACAGTCTGATTTTCGATAGTTATATTTGGGCTTTGCCTTTGGTTCCGGAGTTGTTGACTCAGTTTCAGTTTCACCGAAATGAAGGGGGCAATACCTGAATTCTGAAAGTGGAACCAACAACATGTTCAGCGTTCGACTGTTTGACGGATGAGAAAAGTCGGAAATTCATTATACAAGTGTTTACATTGGGGACCAAGCCTTTCCCACGAGCTGGGGCGGGGAAGCCGGGGAGGTGGTCATTGCCACTCGGTCGGAAGGCAAGTGAAATTGGAAACACCACTTTAGAGCATTGCTTGTATCGGTGTATAGCCAGAAATGCAGGATATGTTATTTCTGATAGACCCTTGATCATTTCAAACATTTTCACCTCAACAGCAAGCCCGAAGACCGACCAGCAAGCCACTAATGATACCCTAGCTGCAGGAGGGAATCAACTGAAATCAAATTACACCGGACCTCAAAAATGAAGTTGCAATACGAAGATAACTGAGTAGGATTACAATACTTTTTATCTAAATTCCGAGTGAGCGTACCGCAAGCTACCACCCTACATATATTCCGCGAATAAATTCCCGGAAGTAAATCAGTACGTCCATAAGCTTATTCAGAAACGTTACCACCAGAAATATTTTTGCTATTGGTTGTAGCTATACGTATCATTCAGTGTGAATTTTCAGTCATTTTATATTCATTTTTTGTCTTTAAACTGGCCCTTTCTTAAAATTAAATTAACCTCACCAATTAAGTTGCGGTAGGCCTACAGGACCCCGGCGAAAATCGCCCAAGGGAATACATTGCCTGCCTAAATATTATTTTTATTCAATTATGCAAACGGACAATTCAGATATCTTATTTTAAAACTGTTAAACATTCAAAAAGCCACAATCCTCCTCTATAGCTTTATAGGTTTCTTTTCCATTTTATCATTTTTTCGAGGCTTCGCGAATGTCCTTCATGCATGCGAAAGGTTTTAGATTTCTCAGATGTCATTCACTTACCGTTAGTTTATTTTTGGTTTATTGACCTTCTTCAATATTACAGTATGCTGGTATGTCGTTCTGTCTCAGTCACACAAGTTTCTGTTACTCAATTCACTTTATTTCTTAATATTTAAACCCTTTCGCTCTAAAACACACACAACACAGCGCAGCACAGAAACAGAATCTTTTCAGTCTCTCTTTATAGCCATTTGTTTATAATTTTACCCTCCTTCGTCAAACTGTAATAATTTCCTGTTATTGCGGGTTATTACCAGCCTAACCAGGTTACTTTAAAGGATATCAGCCCTGATACCAGCAAACACATTAGTACTTACACGGTCACCGTGGCACGATTTATAATTTAATATAATGTACTATAGCTGATTATTTTCCGCCTGTTTATAAGCTGTGTTGGCTATTGTCTTATAATTTGCCCCGCGGAAACTCAACAAGTATTGGACAAGAAGACGGAACGATTCAAAAGACGGTAACACAGAGCGCGTGTGACCTGACATTATAAGCAGTTGCAAGGTGGATTTGGAAATGAGATATGTTAATGGTTAAGATATGTACCACCACAAGCAAGTCTACAAACCAGTATATATGTTGTTCAAAATTCGCCAAAAGGTGAAATCGAAATAGCAGTGTCAGTCGGCAGATTGATAATTATTTTTCATATAAATGGCCAAATGCACAAACTGCTATTGTTTGAGAACTATTTGTGGTTTGGCACTTAATGCCGTAATTCCAAAGAAATGTATGTATAGGGAAACTTTTCAATGGTTTCTTTCATAGTTCAAGCGTTGATTAAAATATCAGAGCCAACCACTGCCACCCACACGAAACACGTGCGCATCCCGTGCACATGTTCTGAAGCAAGTAATCACGTACCAGGAAATTATCAGTTTTTGAACAATGTTTTACAAGTATTAATCAATACGAAAATATCATAGCTCGTGCAATTGTAACAAAAAGGGCGAAAATGCGAAAAACAATGCACAGGCTGTATACATATCCGGGACATATGAATATTTCGTGTTCGTTGTGAATAACAATTATAAACGTTGTGTTTCGGTACGGTAACACGTGTTTCTGGCGCTAGGCTAGCTTGCTGTTACGTTGCTCCATGGCGACTCGTCAAGATCTGAAGTATGAATATTTTCGCTTCCTACCAACCGGTTATGACGAATCCTTTATATGAATTTCGTTTTTTTTTGTTTGTTCTTGGCATTGCCACCACATTAATTAACATTTATAAAATTAATAAGCCGGACATTATAATATAAACAGTGGATACAATCCAATTTTAAACAATAACAAAAACCAAATTCGGTTTTAGAAAAGTATCTTGGATTGTATACTTAAAAAGTCTTTGTATTTTTATTACGCACGTACATCGCAACGCAAGTTATACCGCGCTCGGAGTAACCCTCCGAGTAAATTTTATATTTTAAAAGGGCAACTTCATAACTCAACAGGGCCGCAGGAGGGGTGGAGTTCGACGGATTCAAACGATTCCTTAGTTCTGAGATTACAAGTTTCAGAATTTTCAAAATGACACAAATTATGTAGCATTATATTCTATAGAAATACCGGCCTTAACAATGAAACCGCTTGCTTACATTAAGTTTTGCAAACAACAGCTTGGAAAAGTGACCGCCACCAAATATGGGGTAGCAATAAATATGTTGTTGTTGTTGTTGTTGTTGTTGTTGTTGTTGTTGTTGTATCCAGTTGCACTTTGGAGGACTCGGCAGAATTTCGAGAGTTCAAAACTATTAGGCAGTACTGGTAGCATTTTGCACTCTTTCGAAATAGTATTGCAAATTATTTTCTCTTCTAATATTTCACTTTCTGTTCCCTTTTTTCCTTTACATTGGATATATCGTGCAAATGTTCTTCGTCAGTTTCAATCTTGAGATTTGTTTCCGAAGTTCGTCCATCTCGCTACCACACTCATGCAAGCCACTAGTAATCACAATCAGCCTAGTATATTTCCATCTCGCTACCCGGCACACTCATGCAAGCCACTAGTAATCACAATCAGCCTAGTATGTATCCATCTCGCTACCACACTCATGCAAGCCACTAGTAATCACAATCAGCCTAGTATGTTTTTATCTCGCTACCGCACTCATGCAAGCCACTAGTAATCACAATCAGCCTAGTATGTATCACTAAACCACGCGCGTAGAATATTTAGATTCACTGAGAATCTTGGGAAGAGAATGTCCATGCCCTGATATCATAACAACCGACTTTTCCACAAAAAAACCCGTACCAATATCAAATGACTCGTTCGTAAAATGGCCTCAACTGCTGTAAATTAACGACCATAAAATCTTGTAGTGCGTTTAATAGCATTAAAGAAGGGTATTTTAGAGGTCACTCTTGCTAATTGTGCTTCGTTAATATTTATGTTTCCACTATACGTGATGGTGAGTGCTGGTGGCGAATTAACTTGTACATATGCTGATTATCTGTTCTAAATATACAACTGAACAATCAGAGTCTATGTGAATGGGATAGAGCAGAGATTCACTTTGAATAGCATCACACGAAATATAAGACTTTGTACTGGTATAGTTATTTCACGTTTTTGTTATGTTCAGATCTTATCAGATCTTACACTTCGTGAGGGCCCATAGAAACTCTTACAAGCTGGCCACTCAACAAACAGGGGTGGTTGGCCTCTCAGTGTACTCTTGAGCAGACCTATGTTGTAGTGACCTTTAAGATTGGAAGGACGGGACTAGGATTGGGAGAGCTGTTTGCTGGTGTTTGTAACTGGTTTGCAATCAGCTGCAACTCCTCGAGTCTATTGGAAGATAGCTCGTACTTATGCTCGACCAGTGAACGATAAAAATGAATAGCAAACAAGACAAACAGAATACACACAGGCACCAACACTACCGAGGCAGCAATGGCGGCTGACTTACTGAACAAATAAAACTTCACCCAAGCCAGAATTGCAATTTCTGCTAAGAACAACAGAGTACCAAGACCTGTGGAAAAGATCCATGCTATCTCAATGAATGTATGCAACTTCTCGTGCGGGGAGTCTTTGACCATTTGTGCGACGTTTTCCTGCATGCTGGCAACACTCTCAATGTTTGGCAAGATACACACGGAGATCATGAGAGCAAACACGTGAACTGAGATAAGTACAGTTGTGGTAACGCTAAATGCAATCAGAAGACTGTTAGGGATTTTTTCATCCAGCTGTATTTCCACCATAGCAACCTGGAGAAGAGACAAAAATAGGTCCAATCTTACTTTTAAAGTAATTAAACCAAGGGCAGGTCATCAAACGGCAAAAGCTGGCATGTTGGCATTTGCACGTTTAGGGACAAAATTAGGATTTTTTCCCTTTACAAAGTAGGGAATTTTAGGGATTTTATTCAGGTAAGAATGAGCAATTTATCTGACCTTTCTACCGTTGGTATTCAAACAGAAAGATACTACTGAGATAAAATATTAGTATATGGCATTAATGACTTACACGTAGACTCGAAAGGGATCAATCATGTGAATTATCTTGTCTTGAAAGTGCTTGACATGGATCTGATATCACTGAAGGCACTGGCATCAACGACATCGGTCGTGTACAATTATCGAAAAGAAAAAACAATAGGGATTTTTAGGGGGAAAAAGAAGAAAAGTTGAAAAAAGTAGGGTATTTTAGGGCAAGAGGAAATACTTTGGGATTTTTAGGAATTTTAGGGCCACCAACATGCCTGCAAAAGCAAACACTAATGTTCAGCAACATTGGAAAATGATCTATAGACACAATAACCATTAAATCAATGACACGATGAAAAGAACAATGATAAAGACAATGAAAAGAACAATGATAAGACAATGAAAAGAACAATGATAAAGACGATGAAAAGAACAATGATAAAGATGATGAAAAGAACAATGATAAAGACAATGAAAAGAACAATGATAAAGATGATGAAAAGAACAATGATAAAGACAATGAAAAGAACAATGATAAAGACGATGAAAAGAACAATGATAAGACGATGAAAAGAACAATGATAAAGATGATGAAAAGAACAATGATAAAGACAATGACATTGAGAAGAGCAATGACAACAAAACAATACACCGAATCCGAATGTGGCCTCCAACTCAGAGAGCTTAGCCAAAGTTACATAAATCGAGGTTAGTCAGTCAAGGATTGGAGTGTTTTCCTGTGAATTTCTGTGTTTTCGATTTGCATTTGCACAGATGTTGTAATCTACACAATCGCAAATTGAGAAGCAAGTGACTTTAGGTACCATCGAGCTTGCTGGTGTGACAGAGGACTGACTAACCTCTACTTCACGCAGTGGCAACCATATTGGGATTAGGTGTATGGCAATGCCGAGAATAATAATGATGATTAGTGATAACAATAACAATCAATGGCAATACAATATAATGATAATGATAATGATAATGATAATGATAATGATAATGATAATGATAATGATAATGATAATGATTGTGATGGTGACAGTGATGGTGACGGTGATGGTGACGGTGATGGTGGTGGTGGTGGTGATGGTGACAGTGGTGATGATGATGATGATGATAATGGTAACGATAATGACAACAATGACAATTGTTAGGATAACGATAACAGCAACAACAATATAATGTAAATGACAACAGCAAAGGCAATGATATGACAAATGGCAATGCTAACAACAAGAACAATGATAATGACAGTGATAGTTGCAACAGCAATGACAATAATAACAATAACAGCAACATCAAGGATAATGACAATGAGCAACAACAATAACAAACAACAATGACAACAGCAACAACAATTATAATGACATTGATAATGATAATGATGACAATGACAATGACAATGACAATGACAATGACAATGACAATGACAATGACAATGACAATGACAATGACAATGACAACGACAATGACAATGGCAATGGCAATGGCAATGACAATGGCAATGACAATGGCAATGGCAATGGCAATGGCAATGGCAATGGCAATGATAATGATAATGATAATTATGGCAATGGTAACCACTTGTAACAGCAATGACATTGATGACAACGATACAAGCAATGCCAATGATAATGACAACATATGATAACCACAACAACGACAACAACAGTGGTAATGACAATAATAACATTTGGCGATGCCAAGGATAACCACAACAACGGCAACAAATATACTGATAATAGCAACAACAACTGCTAACAACAACTGCTAACAACAACAATAACAATAATTATAATAATAATTTATAACAACAATTTAATGATAACAACATTGATAACTGCAAAGGAAAACAATAATGCAACATTCAACAACAACAACAACAACAATGATATCAGCAACAACAATGATAATGGACATGACAAAAAAACTACAACAACAGAAATATGAATGGCAACAACCATAATTTTAAAATGTAACAGTGATAATGACAATAATAATTATGGCAATGATATAAACCACAACAATAGCAACAACAGTGATAAAGATGAAAGTGAAGATACTCCTCAGGCTATAAAGAAATCACTGATGGGAATTGAACCTACAACCTTCTGATTGCTGGTCAGATGCTCTACCCTCTGAGCTACAGGGACTCATGTGGGGAGCTGGGTTATATTGAATATGTATTATAGCTAGGTTGCAGCTGGACATACGTCCATCAACTACTGGCTCAATATGTCTGATAGTCATCTATTCCAAATATTATAGGAAAATCCTGTAGATGTAGGGATGAAAGTAAGAACTGTTTCTCAAGCTAAGAATTCATTAAAAAAACTTATTCACTGCTGGAAATTGTCCCCATGACCTTCTGATTACTAGTCTGAGCTACAAGCCAGCAGTTGATGGACGTATGTCCAACTATGATCATCAACAACAATGATCAATAATATTTGGCAACAGTGATAGCAACAATTATGATAATTTTCATGTCAATGATATGACAAAGACAACTACAATACTGGCAACATTGACACAAGAATGGCACAGATGACAGTGACAAAGTTAATAATTTAACAATGATGACAATGTCAATGTCAATGGCAAATGACACACTGTCTTGTTTTTCATCAATTGTTGAATTCATGAAGTATCGGCATCATTATCATGCTCTACAGGAACCTCATGTCACAGAATTATCACAGTGTGGCAAAAGGTACATGTATGTTGACCCTCTTTGAGGCCAAGGCATATCACCTGTCACATACATGTAAAAACTCCTGGCTGGGACCTCTTGGGTCAGTTTTGAGGAGGATCCTTGAACTGTCATTAGCAATTTTTCTTCAGTTTGGAAGAGAAAACCACAGTCAAACACATCCTCCAAAAAGTGACATTATTTCTCTGACCTTCAATATAATTTTTTTCTGGCAGTCCCTCAAACAAAGGTTAATTGCTTCAATCTGCACTGATCAGAAGTACAGTAAATCTAAACTCACAACCACACACTCAGTTCATGCCAAGAAAATAGAACTAGGCTGTATACAAGCAAGCATTCACTACCACATAGAACTGTTTTGCAGAATATATTAAAATCCCCATGCATTTGCTTTTATATAACAATAGTTTTAATAAATTGTATATACATATATATAACAGTAATCGTCGAGGCAGTCACTTCCAATCAGGTTGAACAATTTATCAGACTTACAAGTTTCCATTTTTTATACTGTTGGACTGTGGTAACACTTTGCTTCCATCTTGTCCAATATGGCAGGCACCCACCCATTAGGTTGTAGTATTGCAAATGGAAATTTTCAACAGCCGAACGGATAATAAATTTGGCTCTTTCAAGGTATTATAAAGTACCTGTATTCACTAGGCACTTGTATTAATTAAAGTGGTTGCTGAGCCAATCACATGTATGATCAGAACACAAAGGGGTGACTTTGCAATGGAAACTGGATTCAACAAGTCGAATGCCATGATGAGATTTGTAAGAACTAATGACAGTTTGACGGTTGCTTATTTCAACATAATTACATGTACACAAAAAAAAGATAATACGAGAAAGAAAGTGGAGGATACAGGATTTACAACCCTAGGGGGTTAGACAAAGAATCCTGCACCCTTAAATAAAAAAACATTTTTAAATAACAATGCTATGGTAGAATGGCGGATTATATTTACAGTAATTATTACATATATACAATGCACACAATCATTTACATTTACATTTACATTTCCGTGATTTCAAAACAAAAGTTTGCAGAAAGAGAAGTGTACTACAAAGAAGGCTCGATCACTGAATATGCATTAAAGTAATTATTGAGTAAGGAGAAAGTTCTTATAACTCTTCCTAAAGACCTTGATGGATGGACTAGTTTTAATTTCCAAAGGGATTTCATTCCAAGTTTTTACTGCTGCATAATGGATTAATGCAGATCGATCAATCTCTGCAAAATTTCCCACACACAATATTGTTCAATCATCAACCGTATTGGTAAAAGAAAATTGTGATACACAAGAGAAGTGGCTGCAAAGGTAACTCAGTTGTATTTTGAACTGTTTGGATCATGTTTATTTGGATATTTGATTGCAAGTTATAAATTTATAGAAACAAATATTTATAAATTGTTTTTAAAACAATATGCAAATACGTTTAATATATACTAGCAACAGATCAACACCATACCAGCTGCAGATTCACTGTAAAATTACAAAACATTTCAAGTCCACAAACGACATAGTAAACAAATATAAATAAACTTCCAGACCGAAAATTTCAAAACCAAAGGCAAAGAATTACTTGTAGCTTGGCCTTGGGATACCTCATTACCTGTGTCTGAGTCTGTGACATGATATAATTTTTCCTTCAATACATGTCAGTTTGTATATATACATGTATTATATTTTCCTGTTCAAATTTTGTCCATACAATTTTACACTGAGTATAATTTCCCCTTCTAGGCTCTGCAATAGAACTAACGGTCTTGAACTGCAATTAATATTACCGTGACATAATTTATACTGCATTTTATCATATTGATTATTCATTTATTGCTGGTACACTAGATGACTAGTGACCAGGTGAACGCAGTTCAAAACCACAAATGCACAGCAGTAACACACGTTAAAACAACAACAATTTATAAAATATATCTTTACCATGGCAAATCCCGACATCAGTGCTGAGGTACGACTTGAGGCCTTGAGTTTTCCTCTTGTCAGAAAGAGTCTCTTCCACAGATTATTTACTTTAGCGTCTGTTACGACTCCTTGTTTCATGACGCTTTCCAGTTTTCACACACGAGTTAAACTAACTGAAATGGCGTGATAGAGAAACTGGACTATGGAGGATTTCTTAATAGCTTCTCATTCAATATCTGCAATAAAAGGCATTAATTCCAAACGAAAATAGCGAACACAATTATCCATTCATCGATGCCATTTTCCTTGTTCAGTCGATAAAGTCGATCGATATAGATTGGCAGATACCGCTGAATTATTTCAATGACGTCATTTCCATCCGTTTGAAACATTCGCAAAACATTCTTTTTTTTTAACATTTATTTATATTATTTCATTCGTTTTTGCTCCCGCGATTACAAGAATTAAGAGAACTAATTATAGGTTTTGTACAAGTATACAGATACTGAGATAGGTTTAAGTTTTGGGTCTCTCAGTTGTTTTCAAGAAATTTTTATGTATGAAATTATTCCTGAGAGAGTTGGTTTTACTTCCCTACATCGATCTGCAAACATAGATATAATATTTAGCCAATATAATTAGGTAACTGGCCCAAATTGCAGATGTCTGTCTCATTCCTAGCATTACATTTTCAATGGATATCTCAATATTCAAGTTGATATAAGTTCTCACATGCTCTTT